>MJUU01040019.1:0-22816 GCA_002080025.1 Modiolus philippinarum
ATAACAATTGCTTATTTTCGTTAGTCCCGTAGATAGTAGTTAACTATGACAAAAACCCGTAGGTTTTCAAAAAACGTTTTTGAAAACCTACGGCTTTTTGCCATAGTTAACTACTACTGAAGAGACATAAGTTGTCGAAATGCGCATATGCAGAATTCAAATTGACAGTAACTTCGGTATTTAGTCAGTCGTCGTTCATTTACTCCATGTCCTTTTGTAAAATATTCAATACAGGAGTTTGTCTTTTATTGCAGTGTGGAGTTGGTAAAATAATTCCCCGTGGTAGAAATGTATGCTCTTTATTTGTCTTAGATATGGTGTACTTGTACATGAGATAATATCTCATGTGTACACTTCGTTCAATTACTATTATCTAAATTTATGTTAATTCTAAAACCGAAGGATTAACTACCTCCATCGTAGTTTTGTCCTTAGCTATATTTGATATTACTGATTATTCGGATTTCGTTTGGTTTTATGCATTTTAAACATTCTTTGGAATTATGGATTTCCTTTGTTTGGGTTCTAGTGCTGCTGATGAGGAATAAATTTCCGAAATGGCCATACAACTCATTAAAATTATTGCAGTTGGAGTAAACATATGTGTTATGGTCTCATGTTCATTTACTCCATGTCCTTTTGTAAAATATTTCCCATATCCAGGTCCTAAATTGGAATACATATCTGTTAATTGTCTTTTCGTTTCTGCATATTTTAGCAACAAATTGTGCCAGACAATTTGAGTTTCCGACCAAGTGTACACGTAGGTTCACAAATGTCGAAATTAGCAACCAGTATTTAGAAGTCTTTAATTTGATATATTCTTGCAATTAGATGACAAAATTGTCTTATTTCACAGAAATTGTTTTAAAGACTACATTAAAAAGATCATTAGTGTTGTTTTAAATTTTAAAGCTTTGAAAGCAGTCGGTTTTAAAGCAATGATTGTCGGTAAATCCGTACTAAATGGCAAATTGAAAATACTTTTAGTGTCACAAAATTAGTTCCTTTTCCCAAAAGACAGGAGATGAAGAACAACAATAACATTGCCCTGTTTCACCATGTATTTTTAGAGACTTTGTCTTGTGTACATTTAATCCATGTCGCTTCATTGCTTACTTAGGGTACCATGACAAGGTCAGCAATAAGGTAGGCTTCCGCTTCAAAAAAAGAAAAAATACTACGTTTAACAAACTTGACATCGGTCAAGCAAGATTGCGTCCCTTTAGTTTTGAGAAACCATCTTCACAATATTGCTTTTCAGAATATCTTGCTTAATCTCTTTTGTTCAACGGGATCCTATTACTAGTATTTCCAATGTTTTTCAGTCTCTACCTTTGATAACCTTGATAAAAATTGAAAACCAGTGTCCAATATCGTGTAAAAAGAAATGGCGGTGGTGTAAAAGGCACAGATAGTAGAGGCATCAGTAGAATCATGGGGTATCTCGATGGAGACCAATGAAGTATATTTCCGATGTATTGAAGTTTCACCTGCATTTTGTAAAATTTAGTGTTTACGATCTGTAAATATTGCTCGACGTAGGAAAAAAATGATGCTGACCGACTGACAGGTTTTTTAAGCACCTTTGCTAATCGCGACATTCAGCTGACCGTTTCACTCAGACTGATAGCAGAGAGGAGTCAAGAAAATTCCACTATTCCGATTTGCTGATATTGCGATTCGAATATATTCCATTCTATGCGTCATGATATTTTATGATTAGCAACGCATAGTGTCAATTTATTTTGGTCTCAATCATATCGTTCACAAACGTCGAAATTAGTAGTTTTCCCTAAAATATCAAATATAAACTGAAACTATTTTAAATTCAAAACGCTTTTTTGTGTAAGGGTTAAAAATGCCATTTACCAATCAGCCGCAAAACAGATCTTCCAACATCATATTCTATCTGGCCGTGTGACGGGTGCCATGCGTGGAGCAGGTCGTGCTTACCCTTCCGGAACACCTGATGATACCTCAGTTTTTATAGTGGTCTACACTGCTAGTGCTTTAGTTTTGTGGCGTTCTTGTTCAATTTTGTTTATTTGTTTTGTCTTTGTCATACTTTCTCAATTCTTGTTGCTGTGAATTGCCGTGATTTTCGATTTAGAATTTCCCCTTTCCTCGTTCTTGCTTCGGTATTCGTTTGCCAATGTATAACATCAGCTTTCACATGTTTTTCAGTTAATGGACTTCCTAATGTTTTGGTTTGATCTGAACTGATGAGACATCATGCAGAAAATGAATTAACAGTAACTTCGGTATTTTGTTATTTATTACAACTAGGCCGATGCCTTTGCTGGTGGACTTTCAGTCCCAGAGGGTATTCACCAACCCAGTAGTCAATACGTCGGTGCTGACCCGAAAGCTGACTTTGTTGAAACCTGCAATATCTAAATTTTACAAAATTTTGTTTAAAACTAGTGGGGTGCAGACATTACCTCTCATAAAGTTAACTTGAAGCAGTCATAAAAGCTGCTCTAAGTTAACTTAGAACAGGTATCAAGTCTGCTCTAGAACAGCTCTAAGTCTGCTCTAGAATCCTGACCGCTCTGACCAGTCATACTCATCGCTAGAATCCTGGCCGTTCTGGTCAGAGCTATGACTGCTCTGACCTGTTCTACCCATGACCGTTCTACCTAAGTCTGTTCTGGCCATGACCGTTCTACATAAGTCTGTCCTGGATATGACCAGCTGATGACTGCTCTCAGCTTACCTGTTCTAGCTATGACCGCTCTCATACCAGCTCTTGTCACAGCCCTAGAAAATATTCATAACGTGTCCCATATACACGTATTTCATATATATCAAGTTAAGTTATATTATAAAAACATAATTAAATAAAAATTAGAATTATGAAATGAATTAATCGGATATAAAATTGCATTTTGCCGATGAGTGCTGTTATTCGCGGACAATTATTTACCTGTATTTATCCAGGTAAATAAAAAATGTAAGAGTTATTTCCCTTTTCGTGACATACCCGAAAACCGAATCGCAATAAGTTTTCCGTAAATTTATTATTATAAATAAATAAATCGTTAATTTAATTATAGGAAAATGTCAATCATTATCAGATTATGTTTACTGAAACAAATAATTATTTAAAACATCGTAAAATAAGGGGGTTATCTATGTTTTTTATTTAAACGTTGCGGGCTCGAGTAAAAGGAAAACTGACACAATCCAATTTCATATCCAGTAAAAATTCTAGGACCAATATAGCTGCGCCCAGAGCAGATCAGAGAAGACTTGGGAAAAACGGTCATGGCCAGAGCGGACTTAGATAGAACGGTCATGGCTAGAACAGACTTAGATAGAACAGTCATGGCTAGAACAGGCTTCGGTAGAACGGTCATGGCTACAGCAGACTTAGGTAGAACGGTCGTGGCTAGAACAGACATGGTTCTAGGACCAGAGCAGTCAGGATTCTAGGACTGTTCTAAGTCTGCTCCAAGTTAACTTCAAGTTAACTTTGAGCTCTTCTCGTGACTGCTCTCCAAGTTAGCTTGGACGAGAGGTTATGTCTGTACCCCACTGTAAGTAGTATCTCCTGTAAGTAGTAAGCACACTTGCCTGTGAATGGTATGAATGTCCATGTTCCCGCATCCACAAGTAAAAAACAGAAAGATATTAGTAATTATAATCTACTTGCATACGTTAAATTTGCTTTGAGATCTCGTGACCAGAAAATTTTCCACATACAGGTCTCTCACTGATATTGCCAGTGTCTACTAAATTTTTATGATTGTTGATCAAAACCTTCGGGTATTTTGAGTTTTTTTTCTATCGTAGTGCAACAGTGTTTTACCAGCAGACTAGACTCCTTGAGCTAGCCGGCAGATCAGCAGAGAGCACCCTTAACTCATCAATCCAAATCACGTACTGTAATTTTTCTCCTTTCAAGATTGCGGTCATTGAGTTAGTAGCACCAGTTTTGGGTTCTATTCGTATTTTTATTAAGTATAGGGAAACAGGGCCGATAAAAGGGAGGTTTGGGTACCAATAAACCGGTTCCGCCTACCGCTAGCTTTTGCTAGTGCCGATACTAAGTCCGGCTTTAACGACTTCCTGTCGTTGTTTACGTTTATCTCTTGTCTTTTTGATTCGAAAGCCACGGAGTGGCTGTAGAATTTATAAAACCATCCGAGAGATGTCATGGGACTGACTTGAGAGACAAGCCTATTTACGACCATTTAAATGAGCTACGTGCTTCCGCAAATTCCGGTTTTTGTGAATCAAATAAAAACGGTAATAGCATTAAAGTATAAAAATATAAATAGTATTCATGGACCGTGTAAACGAAGCTGTCTTAGGACTAAGATATGTCTTAAAATATTCTTATGACATGTTTTATTCCTAACTCAGGTTAATGAACGTGTCCTAAATTAAAGTTTATCCTAAAATCAATCCTAAAGTTAGGACATCAAAAGAGTTGTCTTAAGAGTGTCTCAAGTTAAAATACCGACTGAAAAGCAACTTTTTTCAATTGCTATAGCCCACATTCAGAATAAACTGTTTATTTTCATTGATACAACGACAACTTTACTCGCGCCGGTATTTCATTTACCTTTGTATCAAACTTGCACGATTTCATTCTTTGACCCTGTGTGACATAACAGGTAATATCTTGATTACAGTTCAATTATGTAAACAACGTGTACATAATACATGAATTGATGAAAATACAATACCCCGCAACTTTCGTTTATTACATTCGATGCAATTTCATTTCATACACAAGAATGATCATTTTATATTATCACAATTAGCTTTGACCTAATCATTCAAAAAAATATCAGTTTATTCAATACTTTTTTATCACTGACATTATTAGATATTCGTTGCATATAGTTTACAACTGTTCTTAACTGTAACTTTGGTATTTTGTCATTTATAATCAATAATTTTGAAAATTAGTTTGATAATATTTTTATTTAGGAAACTAATTAGGACATCCTAATTTAGGATAGTCATAAAATAGCTTTGTTATACAATCTAAGACATGTCTTAAGATGGTCACAACAGTGTCCTTAAATATGTCCTAAGGACATTAGGACATATCTTACACGGGCCCATGTCTCTGTCTCGATAAAAAAAATAGCTCGCCTTTCGTGTAGTTATGTGTCAAAGACAGTGTTCCCCGAATTCCTTAGCAAATTTATCGCATATGGATACACATACGATAATCACCCCTTTCGAGTTCGCGTTGATTTAAACAGTTATATAATTTCCGAATTATATATGTAAGACTCAAATCTGTGAGTAGTGGATCACTGCTAGTAATGACATCATAGTGGTTGTCATGGTAGTATAGATAGATTCTCTTTCCGGTATTTGGTCCATGATATATGATTCCATTGAAATGCTCCCTGGATATTACATGTATTTGATACTCTGGTAGAATCGCTTGGAAGCGTTTGATTTCATCGTTGTAGAGGTACTTCCGCTCGGGTGTGTAGTTCCAGACCTAACTCTTTCTGGATGTACTTTGATTCCTTGTTTGATAGAGTTCCATTGCTCATGTCCGTCAATTTTTTCTATGGCCGTTACGATGACTCTAGCACAGCAGAGATTGTCATTGTTCTGTATACGAATGATACATCGTTTGTCTTTCAGGAACCTCTCTGTGTCAACGTATTCACACCTCTTTCTAGTACCACCCTTGGGAAGACTGACATGGGTGATATTTAATTGTACACTCTGATCAAGGTCGAATTGTTCATTGGACTGTAATACTCGTTCAATTTCTGACAGCAGCGGTTCACCTGTCATTTGCCGCAGCTGCATAAATGGTAATCTGATAGGAAAATCTAGATCGGGACATTCAAGAGTAACTTGAACTAAATCTTCCTTCATCCCTCTTGTAAGGTCAGATAAAACGGAATCGAACAGAGCCTGCAGTGATTTTAAGATATTTGAGACATTCTGTACGTTTAAGTTCTTGAAGGTGATCGGTACTCCGTCGATTCGGTGCTAAAGCGAGGTATTTTTGTTCCTTTGTCTTTTTCAATAATGTAATGTCGGTCAGGTTGGCTTAAATCTATAGACTTATTAGGCAATCCGGACCCGGTTTGGTGTTTCTCTTTTTGGTGGTGATACAGGTTATCTTTTCTTCTGTACAATAATCCACACTCGTTGCAGGGAAATAATGTTGCGTCTTTGTGCTTTTCTTCGTGTATTTCGAGGTTGCTCTTTTTAGTGAAACGTTTTAGACATATTCCGCAGGTAAAGGTATTGTGGTGCTTGAATTGTCTGTAATGCCCTAAGAGCTGACTCTTCTTGGAAAAGGTTTCCTGACAATATCCGCATGAATGCATCTGCAAAAGGTAAAAAACACATTTCTATATTACTGAATTATATTATTATTTATAATTATTTAATTTTGTATTATTGATAACCAATTAACTCTGCATTTTTTTATTACTTATTTGGTCTCAATAACTTTATCACTTCAATCAAACTTTAATTTCAAAATTTCTTTTAGGCTTTATTGTATTTTAAATTAAGTTCACTTACCTTTGTTCTGTTTATCTTCGCTTGGAACGTCTGTTAAATTTGGCTGTTAGTTGCAGAATAAGAAAGTTGCTCGATGCGTCTTATTTTATACAGAAAGACGCGTTGTAACGACGGCTCTGATTGGTCGGTAATTTTTGTTACGGGCTTTGTGATTGGTTGATTATCCTGTGTACTGATTGGCTTGATTTATTACAAAGTCGGCGTCTGATTGGTCGAATTCCCTGCAATTTGATTGGTTGGTTCATTTCTCTATTGTTAAGTAATGACGTCATCTTACTTTTAATAGATCGAATATTTCAGAAGATGATGCAATCGATCGACGGCGTTATTTCAAGGTGTACGGATCGGTGATTCTATTGAACTTTACTGACTATCATTACAAGAGTGTGTCATTTACTTTATGCTTGACATATTTAACATTTTTTTATGAATTGATTTATTAATGAGTTTTTTATTATGTGTTAGATGTATTTGTTTTCTTACGATTTTCATGACTTGTCGCTCATTTTGAATTCAACTTACACAATTTTCCCACATGTTTTGTTTATTTCCTTGTTCGTTCAGCAATTTTGTTAATTTTTTGTATTTTGTTTAGTATGTTTTAATTTCTTTTACACATTTTAACAAATGTTTAAGTCTTATCACACGTGTTTCGTTAATTTTAACATTATCATAACTATTTTTTTGTATTTTGTTTACCATGTTTTAAACTAATTTGCAATTTTTTAAATTTTATCACATGCGCTTTGTGTATTTTCGCGTTCGTTTGGGAATATTATAACTATTTTGTTTAGTATGTTTTACATGTTTTACACATTTTGTACGTATTTTTAATTTAATTTGCATTATGTTTAACTTTTATCACATTTGTTTTTCTTAATTTTCGTGTTTTCATGGGTATATTTTATGTTGTTTTATAATTTGTGTAAAGATTATGTATAAATTTTGATTTACTTTCTGTTTTTGCATAAATTTTCTAGTTGTATTGTTAATTTTTGTATTAATTTCCGTTTTACTTATGTTTTTTTTCGTTTAATTTTGTGCGTTTTTCTAGGTATTTCCAGGTTTTTGCGGCGGTGAGACCTATTTTTCGTCTGTGCGGCGGTGAAATTGACGCTTTGAGCGTTTCTGCAGTGGTGAAATTGACGCTCTTAGCCTTTAAAATCGAGAATTTCTGGAATTTTTATTGCCATTTTCGTGCTTTTCTAGTGGATCAGTAATGGTGGTGGTGGTGATGATTGTGTGGTTTCAGTGGTGGTGGTGATTGTGACGTTTCAGTGGTGGTTTGATTACTGCTGCTGCTGCTAGCTGGTGTAAGAATATTGCTGCTACTGATGATGCTGCTGCTCATCGGTGTGGCATATTGCTGCTGTTCATGGGTTTTGGAATTGTTACTTTTGCTTTTGTTGTATTAGGAAGGGTTTAATCACATATGAATCGAGGGCAAATGAGAATAACAAAGTCATTATCAGTTTCATAGTTTATTTCTCCGTCATGAGGCAGGCACTGGTCGGAGATCCACGTGCAGTCTTTACATTGTATTTGGAGTTAAAGTCCATTCAACTGGATGTTGATTTCTTATGCAACTTCTTTGGTCGGGATTTGTACTGTATCAAAGGAGCTGTTCAGTGGTTCCTTAGGTACGATCTTCAAGGTGATGGTAAAACCATTCATGATCTTAGGTTGGACTGGAGCGTCTTCTCTGCTTTGATGCTGGGTACGTTGATGACGTAGTAAATTATACTTTCTACTGAATATATGTCCACATTCTTCACAAGGAAACGTGTGGGGCTTGAACCTTTGTGTATTCATGTGTCGTTGCAGATTATCTTTTCGACTAAAGGTTTGGTGGCATATTC
The DNA here is from genome assembly GCA_002080025.1 of Modiolus philippinarum. Lineage (NCBI taxonomy): Eukaryota > Metazoa > Mollusca > Bivalvia > Mytilida > Modiolidae > Modiolus > Modiolus philippinarum. The sequence continues at coordinate 8,382 of MJUU01040019.1, forward strand.
CAAAATTTGGTCTTAGTGGTTGACTTCTTTCAGTCATACAATAAGGCGCAGTTCTAGACATCTTATTGAGTCTTGCTGTTTTCACTCGTCCCAGTGGTTGACTTTTTCTTTCAGTCTGTAGGTATGGTGCAGTTCTGGACATTTTGTAGAGTCTTGCTGTTTTCAATTCTCTGTTTAGTTCCTGGAACTTCGTTATGTTAAGGTAATGCCTCGCTTCCTTTTACGTCTGCTCAGTTCGAAGGTTAGACGTAGAATGGGAAATTTATTGATCACATCTTGTCATATAGGCAGATAATTGATTGAACCCCCTGTCAAAATTTGGGGACCCTTAATAGCCATACCATAAGAGATCGGCCTTCACAAATACCACCAATCGCTTTAGATGGTCAAAGATACCCCGAATACATATATCACACAACTATTAAAGTATATTTTGTAAAATGCACTGATTGACTCCCTGTCAAAATTTTGGACCCCTCTTAGCACCCATACTATAACAGATACGACGTCTGAAATGTCATAATTCGATTTAGATGCATAAAGTAACCCCGAAAACATATATAACACTGCTATTGTACTCGACTTAGAAAAAGTTGTATTTTGGGCCATTCCCGAAATTGTGGACCCCTCATAACACCCCAAATATTAGAGTCAGAGCTTAATTAATGTCACCATTCGATTTAGATGGTCAAACTTACCCCGAATACATATATAACAATACTATAGTACTTGACTTAGAAAAAAACCGTATTTTTGGCCATTCCCGAATTTTCGGGTACCCCTATCTCCGAAACGGTAAGAGATAGAGACTTAAAACCTTTACCAATCGCTGTAGGAGCGCAAAGTTACCCCGGATTGATATATACATTGTACGGGAAACGAACGATAACTCTGGAAATTGAGAATAACTAGAGTAGTAATGAGGCATAGTTCAAGTCGCGTTTGAGGTGGAGCAAGTGGGGCACCGGAAGTGACGTCATAGTCACGTGACCGGAAGTGTGACGTCACCGGAAATGACGTCAATCGGAAGTATGACGTCAACGGAAGTGACGATGTCCAAAGTATGACTTTTTAGATTTTTACTGCGTAAAAAGTGGGGGGGGGGGTGAACTGTTCCCATTACTACTCTAGTTATTCTCGATTTCCAGAGTTATCGTTCGTTTCCCGTACAATGTATATATCAATTCGGGGTAACTTTGCGCTCCTACAGCGATTGGTGAAGGTTTCGAGTCTCTATCTCTTACCGTTTTGGAGATAGGGGTACCCGAAAATTCCGGAACGGCCCAAAATACGATTTTTCTAAGTCAAGTACTATAGTAATCTTATATAGACCATCTAAATCGAATGGTGACATTAATTAAGCTCTGACTCTAATATTTGGGGTGTTATGAGGGTCCACAATTTCGAGATTGGCCCAAAATACATTTTTTTCTAAGTCGAGTACTATAGCAGTGTTATATATGTTTTCGGGGTTACTTTATCCGTCTAAATCGAATGATGACATTTCAGAGGTCGTATCTGCCAAGAAAAATTATTTATTTTCGTGAAAATTTCGAACAAATAAATTATTTATTTCCACGACAAGTAGGATTAAAATATTTTTTTCTCTGGGACCTGGGACTAATGTAAGTCCCAGCTGGGACCAAGATTAAATTATCTATTTACAAAATCGCCCCTGAAAATCAACCGGTCGTCCCCTCATTTCTGTTTTTTGAAAGATAATATAGATATTTACAACTGCAACTTTACAACTTTAAAAAATATTAACACATTAACATATAGAGCATCACATGTTTTAGGCTTATATACTATTCATGAAGAATATCTGCCTTTTCTTATATATTTTAGGTTAAATAAAAGAAAGTTGAAGTATTGCGGGCATCGATATAATATCGAATGAAGAAAATTTGCTTATTCTTATATATTTTAGGTTAAATTACAGAAAGTTGAAGTATTGCGGGCATCGATATAATTTCGAATGAAGAAAATCTGCTTTTTCTTATATATTTCAGGTTAAATAACAGAAAGTTGAAGTATTGCGGGCATCGATATAATATCGAATGAAGAAAATCTGTTTTTTTTTTATATATTTTAGGTTAAATAACAGAAAGTTGAAGTATTACCGGCATTGATATAATATCGAATGAAGAAAATCTGCCTTTTGTTATATATTTTAGGTCAAATAACAGAAAATTGAAGTATTGCGGGCATCGATATAATATCGAATGAAGAAAATCTGCCTTTTGTTATATATTTTAGGTTAAATAACAGAAAGTTGAAGTATTGCCGACATCGATATAATATTGAATGAAGAAAATCTGCCTTTTGTTATATATTTTAGCTTTAATAACAAAAGTTGAAGTATTGCAGGCATCGATATAATATCGAATGAAGAAAATCTGCCTTTTGTTATATATTTTAAGTTAAATAACAGAAAATTGAAGTTTTGCAGGCATCGATATAATATGGAATGAAGAAAATCTGCTTTTTCTTATGTATTTTAGATTAAATAACAAAAGTTGAAGTATTGCGGGCATCGATATATTATCGAATAAAGAAAATCTGCCTTTTGTTATATATTTTAGTTTAATAACAAAAGTCGAAGTATTGCGGGCATCGATATAATATCATATGAAAGAAATCTGCTTTTTCTTATATATTGTAGGTTAAATAACAGAAAGTTGAAGTATTGCCGGCATCGATATAATATTGAATGAAGAAAATCTGCCTTTTGTTATATATTTTAGCTTAAATAACAGAAAATCGAAGTATTGCGGGCATCCATATAATATCGAATGAAGAAAATCTGCCTTTTGTTATATATTTTAGGTTAAATAACAGAAAGTTGAAGCATTGCTGGCATCGATATTATATTGAATGAAGAAAATCTGCTTTTTCTTATACATTTTAGGTTAAATAACAAAAGTTGAAGTATTGCAAGCATCGATATAATATTGAATGAAGAAAATCTGCTTTTTCTTATATATTTTAGGCTAAATAACAGAAAGTTGAAGTATTGCAGGCATCGATATAATATCGAATGAAGAAAAACTGGTTTTTGCGATATATTTTAGGTTTAATAACAGAAAGTTGAAGTATTGCGGGCATCGATATGATATCGAATGAAAAAAATCTGCCTTTTGTTATATATTTTAGGTTAAATAACAGAAAGTTGAAGTAATGCCGACATCGATATGATATCGAATGAAGAAAATCTGCCTTTTGTAATATATATTAGGTTAAATAACAGAAAGTTGAATTATTGCCGACATCGATATAATATCGAATGAAGAAAATATGCCTTTTGTTATATATTTTAGCTTAAATAACAGAAAATGGAAGTATTACGGGCATCGATATAATATCGAATGAAGAAAATCTGCCTTTTGTTATATATTTAAGCTTAAATAACAGAAAATTGAAGTATGGCGGGCATCGATATAATATCAAATGAAGAAAATCTGCCTTTTGTTATATATTTTAGGTTAAATAACAGAAAGTTGAAGTATTGCTGGCATCGATATTATATTGAATGAAGAAAATCTGCTTTTTCTTATATATTTTAGGTTAAATAACAGCAAGTTGAAGTATTGCGGGCATCGATATAATATCGAATGAAGAAAATCTGCCTTTTGTTATATATTTTAGGTTAAATAACAGAAAGATGAAGTATTGTGGGCATCGCAATATAATATCGAATGAAGAAAATCTGCTTTTTCTTATATATTTAAGGTTAAATAACAGAAAGTTCAAGTATTGCGGGCATCGATATAATATCGATTGAAGAAAATCTGTCGTTTGTTAAATATTTTAGGTTAAATAACAGAAAGTTGAAGTATTGCAGGCATCGATATAATATCCAATGAAGAAAATCTGCTTTTTCTTATATATTTTTGGTTAAATAACAGAAAGTTGAAGTAGTGCGGGCATCGATATAATATCGAATGAAGAAAATCTGTCTTTTGTGATATATTTTAGGTTAAATAACAGAAAGTTGAACTATTGGGGACATCGATATATTATCGAATGAAGAAATTCTGCCTTTATTTATATATTTTAGGTTAAATAACAGAAAGTTGAAGTATTGAGGACATTGATATAATATCGAATGAAGAAAATCTGCTTTTTCTTATTTATTTAAGGTTAAATTACAACAAGTTTTATTTTAACGTGAAAATGAAATATGCACCTCTTCTAATATTTGATGTTTGTGGCTGTTTGCAGGATATTTTATTACCCACAGCACTGATTTTTATTCAGTTTTGTTTAATTATTTATATAATTGTTTACATTTTGTATTTTACAAAATTACGTAAATTTAGAGTATTACAATTTTCGAGTACATAGAAGTGACTGTTTTCTAATATGGTTACGGCAAAATTGAAGAAAATTGCACTCAACGTGGGAAAAATTTGTGCGTTCGTCGTGTGAATCGTGTGCGCGTGGTAGGGAATGTGGGACGTATCCATTGCTGTATTAAATTTTGAGTATTCACAGTTCTTGTATTGTTTAAGAGCTATACGACTAATCAGAGCAGTCGGGATTCTATGACAGGTTAGAGCGGTCAGGGCTCTATGACTGGTAAGAGCAGTCAGGGCTCTATGACAGGTCAGAGCAGTCAGGATTCTATGACAGGTTAGAGCGGTCAGAGCTCTATGACTGCATGGTCAGAGCAGTCAGGGCTCTATGACTGGTCAGAGCAGTCAGGATTCTATGACTGCTCCAAGTTAACTTCAAGTTAAATTAGGACTGTTCTCATGACTGCTCCCCAAGTTAACTTGGACGAGAGGTTATGTCTGCACCCTACTGTAGTTGTGTGATATATGTACTAGTATTCGGGGTATCTTTGACCATCTAAAGCGATTGGTGGTATTTGTGAAGGCCGATCTCTTATGGTATGGCTATTAAGGGTCCCCAAATTTTGACAGGGGGTTCAATCAATTAACTGCCTATATGACAAGATGTGATCAATAAATTTCCCATTCTACGTCTAACCTTCGCACTGAGCAGACGTAAAAGGAAGCGAGGCATTACCTTAACATAACGAAGTTCCAGGAACTAAACAGAGAATTGAAAACAGCAAGACTCTACAAAATGTCCAGAACTGCACCATACCTACAGACTGAAAGAAAAAGTCAACCACTGGGACGAGTGAAAACAGCAAGACTCAATAAGATGTCTAGAACTGCGCCTTATTGTATGACTGAAAGAAGACAACCACTAAGACCAAATTGTGGAATATGCCACCAAACCTTTAGTCGAAAAGATAATCTGCAACGACACATGAATACACAAAGGTTCAAGCCCCACACGTTTCCTTGTGAAGAATGTGGACATATATTCAGTAGAAAGTATAATTTACTACGTCATCAACGTACCCAGCATCAAAGCAGAGAAGACGCTCCAGTCCAACCTAAGATTATGAATGGTTTTACCATCACCTTGAAGATCGTACCTAACGAACCACTGAACAGCTCCTTTGATACAGTACAAATCCCGACCAAAGAAGTTGCAGAAAAATCAACATCCAGTTAAATGGACTTTTCCAAATACAATGTAAAGACTGCACGTGGATCTCCGACCAGTGCCTGTCTCATGACGGAGAAATAAACTATGAAAATGATAATGACTTTATAATTCTCATTTGCCCTCGATTCATATGTAATAAAACCCTTCCTAATACAACAAAAGCGAGTTCTTAAGCAAAAGTAACAATTCCAAAACCCACGAACAGCAGCAATATGCCACACCGATGAGCAACAGCATCATCAGTAACAGCAATATTCTTACACCAGCTAGCAGCAGCAGCAGTAATCACTACCACCACTGAAACGTCACAATCACCACCACCACTGAAACGTCACAATCAACACCACCACAAAAATTATAAAACAACATAAAATATACCCATGAAAACACGAGAATTAAGAAAACAAATGTGATAAAAGTTAAACATAATGCAAATTAAATAAGAAATACGTACAAAATGTGTAAAACATGTAAAACATACTAAACAAAATAGTTATAATATTCCTAAACGAACGTGAAAATACACAAAGCGCATGTGATAAAATTTGAAAAATTGCAAAACAAAATGCAAATTAGTTTAAAACATGGTAAACAAAGTACAAAAAATAGTTATGAAAATGTTAGAAGTAACGAAACACGTGTGATAAAATTAAAACATTTGATAAAATGTGTAAAAGAAATTAAAACATACTAAACAAAATACAAAAAGTAACAAAGTTACTTAACGAACAAGGAAATAAACAAAACATCTGGGAAAATTGTGTAAGTTGAATTCAAAATGAGCGACAAGTCATGAAAATCGTAAGAAAACCAATACATCTAACACATAATAAAAAACTCATTACTAATTCAATTCATAAAAAATATTAAATATGCCAAGCATAGAGTAAATGACACACTCTTGTAATGATAGTCAGTATAATTCAATAGAATCACCGATCCGTACACCTTTAAATAACGCCGTCGATCGATTGCATCATCTTCTGGAATATTCGATCTATTAAAAGTAACATGACGTCATTACTTAACAATAGAGAAATGAACCAACCAATCAAATTGCAGGGAATTCGACCAATCAGACGCCGACTTTGTTATAAATCAAGCCAATCAGTACACAGGATAATCAACCAATCACAAAGACCGTAACAAATATAACCGACCAATCAGAGCCGTCGTTACAACGCGCCTTTCTGTATAAAATTAGACGCATCGAGCAACTTTCTCATTCTGCAATGACAGCCAAATTTAACAGACGTTCCCAGCGAAGATAAACAGAACAAAGGTAAGTGAACTTAATTTATATTACAATAAAGCCTAATAGAAATTTTGAAATTAAAGTTTGATTGAAGTGATAAAGTTATTGAGACCAAATAAGTAATTAAAAGAATACAAAGTTAATTGGTTATCAATAATACAAAATTAAATAATAATATAATTCAGTAATATAGAAATGTGTTTTTTACCTTTTGCAGATGCATTCATGCGGATATTGTCAGGAAACCTTTTCCAAGAAGAGTCAGCTCTTAGGGCATTACAGACAATTCAAGCACCACAATACCTTTACCTGCGGAATATGTCTAAAACGTTTCACGAAAAAGAGCAACCTCGAAAGACACGAAGAAAAGCACAAAGACGCAACATTATTTCCATGGAACGAGTGTGGATTATTGTAGAGAAGAAAAGATAACCTGTATCACCACCAAAAAGAGAAACACCAAACCGGGGCCGGATTGCCTAATAAGTCTATAAATCTAAGCCAACCTGTCCGACATTACATTATTGAAAAAGACAAAGGAACAAAAATACCTCGCTTTAGCACCGAGTCGACGGAGTACCGAGTCACCTTCAAGAACTTAAACGTACAGAATGTCTCAAATATCTTAAAATCACTGCAGGCTCTGTTCGATTCCGTTTTATCTGACCTTACAAGAGGGATGCAGGAAGAAGATTTAGTTCAAGTTACTCTTGAAAGTCCCGATCTAGATTTTCCTATCAGATTACCATTTATGCAGATGGGGCAAATGACAGGTGAACCGCTGCTGTCAGAAATTGAACGAGTATTACAGTCCAATGAACAATTCGTCCTTGTTCAGAGTGTACAATTAAATATCACCCATGTCAGTCTTCCCACGGGTGGTACTAGAAAGAGGTGTGAATACGTAGACACAGAGAGGTTCCTGAAAGACAAACGATGTATCATTCGTATACAGAACGATGACAATCTCTGCTGTGCTAGAGCCATCGTAACGGCCATTACAAAAATTGACGGACATCAGCAATGGAACTCTATCAAACAAGGAAAGTACATCCAGAAAGAGTTAGCTCTGGAACTACACACCCGAGCGGAAGTACCTCTACAACAATGCAATATCGATGAAATCAACCGCTTCCAAGCGATTCTACCAGAGTATCAAATACATGTAATATCCAGGGAACATTTCAATAGAATCATATATCATGGACCAAATCTATCTATACAACCATGACAACCACTATGATGTCATTACTAGCATGGCTGCTTTCTTGGGTCGCAACTTTACTGTACCGAATGCAAAAAGGGGTACGACCATAAAGAGTAACACATTTGCATTAACGTATGCCACTACTGCAGAAAGATTCACATCCACAGCGAAGGTGAATGGATATTATGTACCGATTGTGGGAGATACTTTAAAGACTCAACATGTTTCGATCTACACAAAAAGTTGACGTCATCGGGAATCTCCACGTGTACCACTTATTATAAATGTAAAAAACTGTGGACAAACCGTGAACAAACGCAAAGGAGATCATACCTGTAGAAACGTCTACTGCCAGACTTGCAAAGATTACTATCCATCAGATCACCAGTGTTACATGCTACCCATGAATACCAACAACAGACAACGGAAACAATCGTATATTTTCTTCGATTTCGAATGTACTCAAAATGATCTAGTCCAATGTGATCAAGGATACCGACCAGATGACATCGACAAGTGTACCCATTGCAAAACAATGAAGTGTGGAGCTTCAGAACACAGACCTAATCTATGCGTCGTTCACAAAGTTTGCTTAAAATGCATGGATCGAAACGTAGATAAAGATAGGATCTGTCAAAAATGTTAAAAGAACGAATTAGTGTTTGCCGGACCCAACACAACAGAACATTTTTGTAAATGGTTGTTGTCCGGAGACAACGAATGAGCTACCGTCATCGCACACAACTTCAAAGGCTACGATTCCTTACCAATTCTTTGGTATTTGTATCAACATGGAGTAAAACCAACCATCATAGCAAACGGAACCAAGAACATATACATAGAAGTACCTGGATGTCGCATTCGGATGGTAGACTCCATCAACTTTTTACCCGTAGCATTAGCCGAACTACCTAAGATGTTTGGATTTACGGAACTGAAGAAAGGATATTTCCCCCATCTGTTTAATAGAAAAGAAAACCAATCAACCGTACTCAAGTAATTACCCGATTTGAGATTTTATCAACCCGACGGAATGAAACCAAAGGACAGAACCACCTTCTTCGAATGGTACGAAGCCAATTACGGACAACCGTTCGATTTTCAAAAAGAACTACTTAGTTACTGCCGCTCCGACGTAGACATTTTGAGAAGAGCCTGCTTAACGTTTAGAAATTTGTCCTAGAGATAACATCAACCAACGGACAAGGTGGAATCGACCCGTTTCAAGAATGTATCACAATAGCGTTGGCCTGCAACTTAGTATTAAAATTCTCAAGCCCGATACCATAGGTATTATCCGAACTCAAGGATACCACCCAGAGGAAAAGCATTCTGTCAAAGCCATGCAGTTGATCAAATACCTTTCAGAAACAGATGGAGTTCGCATACAACACGCAAGAAATGGAGGGGAAAAATAAATTGGACCTTATAAAGTGGATGGATACTACGAGAGCGAAAACGGACAGAAATACGTATTGGAGTTTAATGGAAAATTTTGGCACGGATGTTTACACTGTCAACCCAATCAATAACATGACCATGAGGGATCTTCATCAACGAACGTTGGAGAAGAAGAGATACTTGGAAGAGCAAGGATATATCTACATTGGCAAATGGGAATGTGAATTTGACAAAGAAGTTAGAGAAAATGAAAGTTTAAGAAACTTTATCCAACAATCCGAAATTATTACTCCTTTGGAACCACGAGACGCCTTTTACGTTGGACGTACTGAAGCGTTCAAATTGTATGAAAAAGACCAGGACATATCGTACGCAAACGTCACCTCACTGTATCCCTACATCAACAAAACCGGGAAAATCCCTATTGAATACCCCGAGATCATCACGGAAAATTTCACTGATGTACAAGAATACGAAGGACTCATCAAATATAAAGTCATCCCACCCAAAGGACCCTATATCCCAGTGTTTCCAGCCAAAATCAACAACAAGTTGTTGATTACTTTATGCAAAACCTGTGCCGAAACCCATCAACAAACACCGTGTGAACATTTAAACGAGGAAAGGGCTTTGACCGGAACCTGGGTAATCGATGAACTAAAGAAAGATTTGGAGAAAGGATATATCATTCAACAGATATACGAAGTGTGGCAGTTCGACACGGAACAACACGAACCGACGTCAAAGGTCGGTGGACTCCTTACCGAATACGTCAACACTTTTCTCAAAATGAAGCAGGAAGCGAGTGGGTGGCCAGAATGGTATAAAACAGAAGAGGATAAATGGAGGTATATCAGGGAGTACCACGAAAAGGAGGGTATTCATCTCGATTACAACAACGTTAAGAAGAATCCGGGATTGAGAGCTTTAGCTAAATTGATGTTGAATAGCTTCTGGGGTAAATTCGGACAGAGAAGCAACCTACCGCAAATAAAATACGTTTGTGATCCTGCAGAATACTTCTACATGCTAACCAGCGATCAAATTCTTGTTATGGGTATTAATTTCGTCAGCGATGGATGGTGGAAATAAGATATCAGTATAAAGAAGAATTTGTTGAAAACTCGCCACGCACCAATGTTGTCATAGCCGCTTACACGACCGCACAAGCAAGACTGAAGCTTTACAGTTATTTGGAAAAGTTGGACACTCGTGCACTATACGCCGACACCGATTCCATTGTTTGCACATCTCAGCCTTGAGAATGGAGACCTGAATTGGGCGATTATCTAGGGGATCTTACGGACGAACTACCTGACAACAAAATTACGGAGTTCGTGACCGGTGGACCAAAAACTATGCCTACAAATTAGCCAGACCCGACAAAGACGGAAATACGACCATGTGCAAAGTACGAGGAATAACTCTCAACCACAAGAACTCCTTAACGATCAAGTTCGATACGATAAAGGATATGATCACCAATAACAGAGACGCCGTGAAAACCGTTACTGACGACTTCAAAATAAAGAGGGAGCAAAAGAGATTACTGACCGTGCATCAAGACAAAGATTGCAGAATCGTGTTCGATAAAAGAGTTGCCATGGATGATTTAACCACGAGACCTTATGGATTTTGAATTGTACAGGCATTATGAGGATGGCTTCCCGACCCATGACTGCTTAATGACGGAGAAAATAAAATATGTATATATGTAAATTAGTTGACTATTTAATTAGTAACGAAGTAACAAAGAAAAATAACAATGAGATAGTATAAACAAAGAAACAAGGGATATGGAGTAAATGCAAAGGAAACCAAATCGATAGAAAACAACATAAGGGTTTTGGTTTAATAATATTGCAGAAACAAGGGAAACAATTAAAACAACAGAGAAGCAACTCCAAGCTAAGGAAATACAAAAAAAGCTTCCGGAGTGAAACAACACAAAGGTGAAGATAAGTACAAACAAAGACCTAGGTTTGGGTTAGGTTTCGGGTATTTTTCAGTAGGCAAGTTATGATGAAGGTCAAATATGCCCCATCGTCACACTACTCTCACACCGCTACACTACCTTTGCAGTGCTCTACGTTCATGACGCTGGAACATTGGGGGGAACATTGGTCACGCTAGACTGCACAAATCAGGAGCAAAAATGAACTTTAACATAGGCTTAACGGGGCCATAGAGGCGTGATCCACTACTTCTATGTCCTGTCGCAAATCTGTGTCCATCCGCTAATCTGTGTCCAAATTTGACGTCACAGGCATCACAAATCTATGACTGTCCCTTTTCGAAACTAATCTGTATCCTTTCACTCCGCAAATCTGTGTCCTTTTCAAAAACATATGCACGTCAACTTACGTCAGCCTTTGAAGCATATCGGCGTAAAGTATATCCAGAATTAACAAAGGGCGAAGATTTTCCTATTGCATAATTTTATGTAATTTTCTGTGTTGCAAAAAAAAAAACTAATTTGAAAACCAAAATATTATATATGTATACAGAAATATAACAATAATGCACTCTGTAAGATTAACCAATGAAAATCTCGTACAAATATTACGATTTATTGACTGTTTTCACTGGATTTTCTTCAATTTCCAAACAAATTTCAAATTGTAAAATGCCGTTAAAATACAGTGATTTGTGATCCCACTTTCCAATGAAATTACCTAGATTTTTTTACCGTCATATATATAATAAATTCACAGCACTTTCATGAGGACACAGGGTAACAGGAAACACCAAATGGTCTAAAAATAAGTAGCAACTAAATTCGAGCTGGCCACAGTACAGAAAACACCAAAAAGTCCAAAAACAATTATCAAGTAGATTCAAGCTGGCAACCTCTAGATTCGTAGGCATATGCGCTAACCTTTAGAATATGTTAGATTTTGATATTTAAATAACATTTATTCTTTTTTATGAAGTTTTTATGTTTCCTATAGTTTAATACTATACATAGTTTTTGAGTTAGAGGTTATTCATATAAATTTATTTGAATATTTTATATGTAACTCGTGTCCTTTTATATTCATTGATAGTTTGAGTTGTTTAATAAATAACGTGAAAAGGTACAAAGTAATTCGAGTTTTCAGAAACCAATTCGCTGGATGGATACGATGTTTTTTTTTTTTTTTTCATTGCATTTGCATGGGTTCCAGAACATTCACGGGAAATTGATTTCCCAAATTGAAAAAAAAGTCACAGTATTTTCATTGACTCGTGACATTTCACATGATTTTCACGGGGTTTTCATGGGCTTGTATTCCAGTGGTGATAACTTAAAAAAAAAATAGATTATTGTTTACGTATAACTAAAAAATGAAAATAAAATTCGTTGGTCACCGTTGAAATAAGAGAAATAAATAGCGAAACCGATTAATTTCTTTAGTGGTGACAAAATTCTTTAACAAATTACTGCTTTTAAACGAAAGCATGGTACCACAGAAAAGATAATTATCAAAACGCTTAAAAGTTTCTTTAAATTTGAAATTTGAAAAATACTATCCCGAAGACATTTTAAAAAGGACATCAGCAACTACATGTAGGCAAATGAGGCAAATGACAGTAGTATAACGGGTTACCTCAGAACACTTTTGGCGAGGAGCCCCGTAGTGCATTCTTTGTAAAATATTTTCATTTTCCCCTAATTTTCCCTAAAATATGCAAATTAGTTCAGGAGGGAATTTTTGTGCCAATATAGAGGGCGCTGCAATCGTTATTGACGAGGTGGTAAGTGTGTCTTTGACCTTTGGCCTGATCCCCTAGGTGTTGTCATTGATTTTGCCTACTGGTCCCGTCTTTATCCCAGCTTTGGCCTTGCTTTTACCCTAACCCTAATCTATTTTTTACGACACCTTAACCATTGTCTCCAGTGACTGGACCTTTGACCTTGTTGACCTTTGACCTTTGGCCTCGTTCTGAATGCCTTGCCTTTGACTTCGACTTCATCAGTCCAGGTGTAGTCACTGGTCTCGCCCTACAACTATCCAAGGTACTTTCCTAGGTCTCGCCTTCTACTTTACCTTCTACTTTGGTCTCGCTCTAGTTCTGTCCATGATGTTGCCATTGGTCTTTAACCCAGCTTTAGCCTCGCTTTTACCCTAACTCTAATCTATTGTTTACTACACCTTTTATTATTGTCTCCAGTGACTGAACCTTTTTGTTAAAGTGTGTCATTGACCTTTGACCTCGTCTCGAGTGCCTCGCCTTTGGCTTTGACTTCACTAGTCCATAGTGTTGTCATTGGCCTCACCCTGCCTCTATCCTAGGTACTTTCCTAGGTCTCGCCTTCTACTTTAGCTTCTACTTTGGTCTCGCCCTACTGCTGCCCATGCCCACTGGTCTCGTCTTTATTCTAACCCTAACCTTGCACTTATTCTTGTATTAACCCTAACTTTTCTGTTGTTAGATCAGTAATGTTGTGTTTGTTCTGACCCTAACCATTCTTTTTGCAGTTTTTTCTATATCTCCATAGTTACTTTCAAACTTGTTTGAGTTACCTCCCTTTTATCTCTAACCTAAGTTGCTATGACAACTCTATATTCGTTCATTATTTATTTTCGAATATTATTTTAATATTCTCGTGTTATCACCCTTTGATCCAACTCTAACCTAAGTTGCTATCACAACTTTTATTTTTATTTATTTATTTTTATTTATATTTTATAGTTTATTCTTTTTCATTATACATTGTATTTTTTCATTATTATTATTTTATTTACTTTTTTAATTCATTTTTTTATTTATTGTTTATTATTTATTTATTTTATTTATTATTATTCTATTTACTTTTTTATTTAATTTTTGAATTTATTTATTTTATTTATAATTTTATTCAAATATTTCTTCTTTAATTATGTTTATTACTACTTTTATTATTTTATTGTTTATTATTTATTTATTTTATTTATTATCTTATTATTACTTTTAATATTATTTTTTATTTATTTGTTATCTATTATTATTTCTGTAAGTGTTTTACTTATTTTATTATATTTTATTATTCTTTTTATTATTATTTTATTAACTTTTTAT
>MJUU01040023.1:33059-45972 GCA_002080025.1 Modiolus philippinarum
GGTCGTCCCCTAAATAAATGTATGAAATTTCCACCGCTACAAAGTAATCAAAAAAATAAAAAGTCCAAATTTGTTTACAACTTTCAAATTGTTGTTGATATACAAACCATTGCACTAGGTAATTATCTTTTTCGGTGTACAACGCAAGATAACTCCATTCATTTCTTCTCAAACGTACTTGTCTAATTAAAGTATGTAACTATAGTATAGCAAGGCTATATGTGAATTAGAACATGGTCAGACCTTTAATTGTGAATATTTTATACCGAGCGATAGCGAGATATAAAATGAAGACAAATATAAGGTCTGACCATTTTCTAATTCGCATAGAACCCAATTGCAATAATCTCTTTCGATTCTAATATATTTAACGAGAGTTGTGAAAATTCAAAGCGGCTCTTAGAAAAGACACTAGAAAAAATATGTCAGAAAACTGCATACAAAAACACATAAATTGACATAGAGAAATCTATATTCGTCATTTTATTTAATACAAGTTGTTCATAAGCTTATGAAAATACAGATAATCTGTGATAAAAATATTGAATGCGGATACTTTAAAAATCGAAGCTGGTATAAGTGTGAGCTGGTTGCATTTCTGATTTGTATGACTCCAAAGGGGGATAAAACTTATATTTATAATTCTATTAACGTGTACAATTAAAGATGTTATATTTAAATTGTAGAGCATGGTATGAAACATAGATAAGATTTCATGGCAAGAAGACATTCGTTGCTAGGTTACGGTTTTGTCAGTTTCACTTCCAAGTCTTAAATGCAGTAACTGTTGTTAGTTCTTTTATTGTCATTAATTTTTGATTATTAATTATTGGATGCAACTTCTGGGTGACTCATTATTTAAATGTTTATTTTTCACAAAATACTAGTATGCAGTAAATGAAATATGCAAGTTGTACATGAATGATTATTTGATATTATACTACACGTGCATACTTGCATATTTAATTTAGAGCATAGGTTTGCTTACAAAGCAAAAGAAGAGTGTCATATTAGAATACTAGGTATTCAGATGGTCTGTTTGCACATTGGCAATATGACGGGTTTAGTAATAAAAAAAATAATGATTTTCCATAAAAAAAAAATGAGTGAAAAAAATGTGAAACTGTACATACATTTCATTATCATTTCAGATAACATAATAAGGTTATGTTTTAATTGCACTGGTCTTACTAAGTTTTGTCAATATGTGTTTTTTAGGGAAACTGACTAAGGTATACTAATAAGAAAAATACGGTTTTTTCACCTAAACTTTCATTGTTTTTAGAGGTTAGGCTTAAAATTGAATTTAAGGTTTCCTTTAAAGAGTCGTTTCATAAAAGTTAGAAATTAATAACTCTTTACACCTGAAAAAACACCTCATATTGTGGAGGTGCCAATATTTAAAATGACGGACCCACAAAAGCAAAATGCCAATTTTGAAACTTGTTGAAAGAAGACAAAAGACAAACCATCATTAAAAGTAACACACGAACTATCTTAATAAAATATACATTGAAAACTCTGTTCAAATTCTGTTGCATTTTTATTGGTGAAATGAAATCAAGTTTGATTTGAATAAAACTTTTCGAAATTTCAGGAGCTGATATTTGTCCCAATTCAAAATAAAATATGACAATGGCCAAACACTACGACATCGTTATTTTGATTTGCCATTGTCTCCTCTTTCAAAACATTAGCCCTGATATTCTTTCTTGTATGGAAAAAAACTGTACATGTTTTACGTACCCCTTCTCTGGGCCCTTTGTTCGAATTCTAGCCTTATTTGACATCGATAGCTTGAACACGCCTCTAGCTCCAATTATTTTCATCGGCCCTGTGGGTGTTCGCACCATCACAGTTCGACTGTATATGTTTGATATTTATCTAGCTTGTTCATGTTCGGTTGCGTTGTGATCACAATACGGACGCTGTACTTATATATGAACAAATAAAGGATATGGAGTACATGTAAATGTACATGGGACAAAACGCTTTATTTGTTGTTCATCATATATATATATTATATATATATATATATATATATATATTATGAAAGGATATGGAGTAAATGAACATGAGGCCACAACACTTATGAAAACTCCAACTGCAATAATTTTAATGAGCTGTATGCTATTTCGGAAATTAATTCCTCATCAGCAGCACTAGAACCCAAACATAGGAAATCCACAATTTTTAAAATGCATAAAACCAAACGAAATCCGAATAATCAGTTAAATCAAATAAAGCTAAGGACAGAACTACGATGGAAGGAGTTAAACCTTAGGTTTCAGAATTTACATAAATTTAGATGATAGTAATTGAAAAAGTGTAAACATGAGATATAATCTCATGTACATGTACGTAAGTAAGTAAGTAAGTAAGTAAATTTTATTGATTTAAAGACCAAACATTGATCTATCATCAATTAACAAAGGAATAACAGAACAAACAAACATACATACATAAGAATAAGCTATATGTTATGTTATGTACAACATGTATTTCTATTCAATAGTGAAAATTAGTATTATATTTTGAAGTAAAATACCGTCAAGAGCCTGTATCGCCTACCTACAACATGGCTCTCATTTTCTATGTAAATAAACCTACATGTCATATGGTCCAACAAAAGTATCATTCATGGCATGTTTAGTTGAAATCCATTCTGCGGTTCTCTAGAAGAAAAATTGAATTCACTACGTGTTATTCGTATGCATTTCCCATAGGGTCTTATGCTACAACTTTAAATTTATCCCTGGTAACCATGTTAGATGATAGATAGGCACCACATTAACAAACTTAGTCTGCGCCTATTTAGTATCATTCATGCAATGTTAAATTTAAATCTATTCAAATGCTCTCTAAATAAAGATATTTGTTTGCATTTCCGATATGATTCAATATTAAGGGTAACTTTCCCCATGGCGGCCTTGTTAGATTACGGATCGGCACCAAAGTAATACAATTTGGTCAGCACCACGTAAGTTTCATTCATGGCACTATTGAGCGGTTTTTAAGAAGAAAATCTTTGTATGCCTTTCGATAGGTCAAATATTAATACTAAGTTCCTTGCTGGTAGCCATATTGGATGATAGATGGGCATAACATTAGTTTAGTCTGTACCTCATTCATGCCATGTTAATTTTAAATCAATTCAGCAGCTTCCTAGAAGATGATCTTTGTATGCATATAATCCAATTCAAAAGCGTAGCCCCCCCCTCCCTCCCTCCCCCGGGTATATGGGATGGCAAATTGGCGCTAAAGTAACAACAATTTGTCAGCACTTCATAAGCCCGGCTCATAAGTATCATTCATGACACAAATTTTGTTTTAATTCATTGATCAGGTTTTCTAGAAACAGATTTTCGTTGGCCTAACTAAGGCTTCTTCTAGCAGCCATGTTGGATTACGAAACGACTCAATAGTAACAACACTTGCTAATTACCCTTCATAAGTAGCATTCATACCATGTTTGGTTTCAGATCAATCCGTGGGTTTTTTGAAGATCTTTGTAAATGTTAAAAATGGATAACAGGAAACACCTACAATGGCTGAAAATTATAATTATATGCAACAATTTGCAAAGGAACTACACATGAAAAACACGTACGAGACAAAAGACAAACGTAGACAACGAAAAGAACTCGGGACAGCCGGACTTGGTACCGGCACTAGTAAAAGCCAGCGGTAGGGTTAAACCAGTTTATGGGTACCCAAACCTCCCCTTTATCTGTCCCGTTTCCCTATAGTATAAAAACATACGAATAAAACCCAATACAGGTAGACTACTAACTCCATGACCACAATCTTGAAAGGAGAGAAAAAGACAATACGTAATTTTGAAAGATGGGTCAAGGGGTGCTCGCTGCTAAACTGCCGGCTAGCTCAAGGAGCCTAATCTGCTGGTAGAACACTGTCGCACTAAGGAAGAAAAATCAAACTCAAAACTTCCCGAAGGGTTTGGTCAAGAATCATCATAAATTTAAATGCTTAACGACATTTCTACACTAGAGATAGTTATTTTTTAAATGCGAGGCTTGCCGAGCGTTTAAAAAAAATGAAAGTTTAACAAATGTCAAGATACGGTTGTGGATTTTTATTTCTCTGTTGATTTCAAGGAGATTTTTGACGAAAAATTGACCTCCTTCTCTGACGATCTGAAATTAATGTGTTCTTTGAGCGTGACGTCATCAGGCATGGTCAACTTTTGTCATGGAAAGCGGCAAACATATTTGACGTCATAATTGAATTTCTGTAAATCACTTGCCCTCTGAAGAGGAGAAACCATTTCTCTTACTGTTCAGGAAACTTGAAAACAGGACAGAAATTAGAGAAATTAAGTTTTCCCCACTGGCAGTCGTTTTGGATGACGACTCAGCACAAAAGTAACAGCATTAGGTCATCACTTCATAATTTTTATTCATGCAAATTTTGGTTCAAATAAATTTAGTGGTTCTCAAAAAGAGGCTAAAAATTTGGAAAAAAAAAAGTCATTTCATTTACTAATGATATCAATAGAGCATGGTATAACCAATGTCTTAATAGATTCTAAGACAGCCTATTATTTTTTTTTAAATTTGATTTTTGAAACTACATCCTAAAGAAGAAAAGGAATCAACTGTGAAATGTACACTCCATACGCTAGAGAGGTCATCAAGTTTGTGATACAGTTTAGATTTCCATGGTCATCAATGTATAAAAAAATGGCCACAGTATGAATGCAGCAGAACTAAGTGTATCAGTGTTTTTTAACAGAGCTAGATCCGATCAAATATTTCTTAAATATTGTATTATACATCGTTTATATATCGGAAACTGCAATTAGAGGCAACAGAGCAAATAGCATCATCTTGAAAACCGTTTCATTCATCAAAACAATATTTATTGATCAACTTAATAAATAATGATACGCACCGAAGAGACATAAATTGTCGAAAATGCTTTATGCAGTAACTCTGGAATTTTGTATTTATATGTCATTGAAACATGATGGTCATTGACCAAATGTGTGTGATTTAAATCGATTAATGAAATCAAAATGACAAGTTCTGCAAATTTTATTTAGTCTTCATCGGTACTGGAAAAAAAGTTGCAAAATTTGAAAAAAATATATACATCAAGCTAACTAGATAAGGCAAGGTTATAACAATAATACTAATAATAATGATAATAATATAATAAAAAATTTTATTTAATGAGACCCTCAATACTGAATAGACACAAGATAGCACATAATACACAATGAAAGAGTACATTGTGATATCAGATACAAAATATTATAAAAATACAAATTTATTCATATGGTTCAATTTGTCTGTTGAGCAAATAGCATTTGAGCTTAATATTTTTAAAAACCACAATATTCTTAGAATTTCGCTCTGAGCCTGGAATACTATTCCATGTAGAAGGCCGAGAAAAACTAAATGATTTTTTAAAAAGTTCGGTCCAGTACTCAATGAATGAGTTGAATACATACTATGAATTTAAGATAATCGTCATTACAGAATTTTGGCTATAAATTTCATGGTCTCCATTAGAAAAACTTGAAGAAGTTCATATCTTAAACCGTTTCTTGTTACCTGTCCTTTTATATAGAAATAAACGAAGTCCGTGGTCCAGACAATGTGTTTACAATTGATAACGGTTTTACCTGTATTACAGAAAATGTCGAGTACGCGATTATCTGTAAGCTGTGCTCAAAACTATATGTTGGGGAATCTTGCCGCCGATTGGGTAATCGTTTTGCTCAACATTTACGTTCTGTACAAAAAGAATAAAAATAAACTAGACTGCCCAATCGGCAATCATTTTTGTCTTCCTGGACACGGCCATCAGGATCTACAGGTCACTGTTTTTACTTAAGTGGAGGGAGATCATGACAATCGACATGTGCTTGTGTAACATAAAATTTTGTCCTCTGTGAAATAATGTCCAAAGGACAAAATTTCATATGAGATAATGTCCACGAACACAATTTCATAATGAAATTTTGCCCAGGACACAATTTCATAATGAAATAATGGTGGACACAATGACATATTGAAATGGAGTTCACCAAATAAAATAACTTCTGAAAAATCCTTTAAATGTAATTAATCAGCACAAGATACACGATTGGGTTAACAAAGGGCTGATCAAATAAATTCTAAGAAGATTTTATTTTCAGTAATATATGTAGGAGGTTATCCTTTTGCTCTATTTTATACACTTTCTACCAAAGGTATGGGGTATATTGTTTAATTCCTTTCCATTCGTCCTTCTTTCATCTGATTGCTTGTCCCAAGAGTCTACATACGGATAAAATTTTTGTACTAATAAAAGTTTTACATTAAAAAGTACCTTATTAGCTGATGATTTGATAAGGATTCTAATTTTTATGTATTTTTTCATAAAAACAATATTTATTTGCTTGGCCATATTAGCCTGATTCAACTTGAATCTTGCATAAGCATTGAATGTGTTGTACAGACACAATACCATGGGGCGTTCTTCATGTTCTTCGCTCTTTTATTATTGTTTATTTCCATTCTTTATAAATAAGTTCTTGATACTTTAACATATTTATTATTATTAATTTCATCAACAATGCTGTGACTTTTTAATATAAGACACTATAATGATTTAGAACATTGGTTACATTAAATGTTCAAAATTTCATAGCATGAAATATTGTCTCCCTTCAATATGGACATAATTCCATGATACCTTCACATGAAATAATGTCTTATAGGACAAAATTACATATGGAAACATATCTTTTCCTGGACAAGTTTTTACAGGCAATGACACAATTTCATAACCTATTTCAATGAAATTTTGTCCAGATGGACATTATTTCACAGGACAAAATTTTGCTTCACACTTGAACGGCGTATCGTTCATCACATCGAAACAGTGCGTCCCAGAGAAATAAATGCTATTAAAACAGAATACCGTAGATTAGACATTGTTTTTATGCCTACAAACCATCTGTTATTTGTTTTTGTTATTTATTAATTGGTTTGTAAATTCTGCACTGAATGCTAAAAATGTTTTCTATTCTTTCCTGTTTGTTGATGTTACAGTTACAGGGTTTTATATTTTTAGTTTTTGACACGTGTCTCGGTTCAAGGTGATGTATCTGTTTTAATTTCACCCTTACAAAAGGACTAAACTACGAAAATTTTGGCCTTTTCTCTCTTGTATATTTATTTTAGATTTTAATTTTATTTCATATTTTTATTTCGTTCTCCATGTACGACAGCTACACAAACCTTCTTACTCTGTCTAATTCATATGACATTAAGTTGTCTCGCAACATATATTTATATGTTTCGTTGATCAAATTAATTTATCTTTGGTAACAATTACATTAGCCAAGTGATATGTGCACAGACTCACGTGAGGCTCTGGCTCATACTGTGACATTTGTTTCGGACCAAATAGGTCAATTGTATCTCT
This sequence comes from Modiolus philippinarum, assembly GCA_002080025.1. Taxonomy (NCBI): domain Eukaryota; kingdom Metazoa; phylum Mollusca; class Bivalvia; order Mytilida; family Modiolidae; genus Modiolus; species Modiolus philippinarum. The sequence goes on from MJUU01040023.1 coordinate 40,500, forward strand.
GTTTAATAAAAAAAAAAATGAAGTGAAGATTTATCTACAAGTTTTTTTTTTGTTGAAGAAAAAGCTGTACAAAAAATTAAGTAGTTGTTAGAACCCCCTACATATTTTTGCCTGGTTTCGGCAAAATATATAGGGGGTTCTAACAATTATCATGTCATGTCTCTTTTCTTTGATTATTGTGATATATGAGACGAGCATTACAAAAAAACTTAACATAAGAAAAATCTATTTTAGGTTTACATTTCTTGCAATGCAAAACGGAGTTCTTTCTTTTATTTTTTACAAAAATATTTTTATTCTATAGATAAAACAAACAGGGGAACCCAAACAGGTACCGATATTGTAGTAAATCTTAGTTTTGCAGATACAGAGTGTACAACCGTTACCTCGAGGGAGTAGCTCCATGGCATGAAGGAGTAGATCTTGGTTGCTTTTTGGTTGTGTTATTAAAAATAAGTAGATGATTTTATTTTTATAACATCTCGGACTTGTGAATGTGATTGGCACGAAAAATTGTTTTATGACCTTTTGACAGCAAAGAAAACCACCAACCAGTCATGTTTACGGGTGTACATCGATAGATTGTCATCACAGCAATCCCTTCAAATCATCACTTCTATCTTCAAAGGTCATGAAAAATAACTAAATTATATTTCACATACGTTAATATTGTAACACCATATAAAGCAAATCTAAATTTCAGAGCAGTTCGAGGGAATCGTTCCACTGTATACATTTTTTTCCGATATCAGTGTACATATTCTCACTGACAACATCGGGAGTTCAGGGTATGGAATGTCATTGAATGTGAGATATTACATAGCTGATATTTTGTCGCTAAACAACTCACTTTGGTGATTTTGTTTATCTAATCTATCCAAAAGTGCTCGAAATAAAGGATACTATAGACACTACCACATCGGTCTCATTCCTTGGCCTCTATCTTGAAATTGACAACATTGATGGACTACAGACTATGCTGTGTGACATACGCTATGCCTTCACGTTTTCAATAGTCAACTTCCCTTTCCTGTTTAGCAACATTCCAATAGTGTCAGCATGAGGAGTTTACATTTCCCAACTCATTCACTACTCAAGGGTCTGTGATAGAGCCCCGATGCTCCTACAGCAAGGGTATGTTACCCATAACTTAAGGTCATCACTGCAGAAGTTTTACTGTCGACACCGCGATCTTGTGGACCGCTATGAAATATATATTTCCCAGATGATAACAGATCTTTCCCTTTAACAACATAAGATGACTATTTTTCTCTACTGGATTTGGTTTTACTAATTGTGCACCTCTCATTTCAGACCCTTTTCTGTTCTGTTACGAACGGGACTTTATGAAAAAACTACAAAATGGAACTGTACCAAACAGTGATAAACTTATTTCTATTTTCAATGATAATAGCAGGTACATTGACGATATCCTTGCTATTGACAATCCCCAGTTTTTAGCTTATGTCGATGTCATTTTCCCAGAACATGTGAAACTTAATAAATACTATCCCTTTCTGGATTTAAGTATCATCATTGACTCTGGTAAAATAAAAATTAAAATTTATGATGAAAGGGATGATTTTGATTTTATTATTACGAAATTCCCCTTTCTTGACGGCGACGTTCCCCTAGCTCCATCGCACGAGGTGTATTTATCTCAACTTGTACGATTCGCTCGCATTTGTTCTACCCTTGATGATTTTAATGAGCATAACCTTACTCTCACATCAAAACTTTTACAACAAGGTTACAGATTTTATAAATTATTAAATACTTTTAAAAAGTTTTACAGAAGATATGAACATTTGATATCTAGATATGACGTGACGCAAACAGCTAATTACAAAGGGCATTTCTCATCCTCCATATTATGGAAATGTTGTTAAAAATGTCAGAAACTGATAAATAATCCAGAAAAACTGGGACGTAACTTACATTCTTTACGTAATAGTGGATATCGACGAGATATTCTGAACAAATCCGTTAATCTGGATTTGAATTCCAGTGACCTGAAGTCTTTACACGTATACTAGCCTCTCAATGATACTGACAATATCTACTGAAATACATGACGGCTCTTTACCAAACCCCCGGGGAGTTTTTTCTTCCGTAGACAGTGTTTTACCAGCAGACTAGGTTCCTTGAGCTAGCCGGTAGTCTAGCGGCGAGCACTCTTTGACCCATCTTTCTAAATTACGTTTTGTCATATCTTTTTATTTTCCAAGATAGTGGTCATTGAGTTTGTAATCTACCTGTATTGGGTTTTATTCGCATGTTTATTATGCTATAGGGAAACGGGATGGAGAAAGGGGGGTCTGGGCACCCATAAACCGGTTTAACCCGACCACTGGCTGTTGCTAGTGCCGGTTCCAAGCCCGGCTATCCCGAGTTCCTATCATTATTGTTTTTTTTTAGTAAAGTTCGCTTGTAAATTGTGACATGTGATTGTAGTTCCCGGCCATTGTAAGTGTTTGCTGTTGTCATGTTTTTGTAATTACTACCGGAACTGACATGCTCAAGACGGCGGGTGTCTTTTAAGAAGCAGGAGATGCTTACTCTTTTTTTGACAGACTTTTCGGTCTCACTTACTATATTACGTAGTTTCTGTTTTCCATTTTTGATAATAGTCTCGATTTATAGAGGAAGAAAATTTTGATTATTCAATTTGTGTGACTACTGCTCTACTGCCATCAACAGACTATGCTTATGTTTGTTTAGTATAAAACCTTTTTTTCAAATTCCGTTCCCTTTAATATAATAACATAGCGTTCGTGTATGCTCTCTTATTTCCATGAAAATGCGATTTCAAATGATTTCAAATTTCGCAATGCATGTCTGATTGTCAAAAATATTAAAGGAATAGGAGCCATGAGCACAAATAAGTTCGACTATAGACCTTTTTCCAAAATTCAGTTTGGAATTAAAGACTGATCACTTGTGGACGTGACCTGGTTCCCTATTACCAAGGTTCCTTAGCATATATGATTTAAAAGTGAATTTGTTCTTAAAAAAATGTTAAGCTAACTTAACTGCCTTTATGAAAAATTGCCGGGAAATTCTACTCTCTCCTGCGAAAAAATCTACCCGTTCATACCGTGGAGTTACTTCCTCGCGGTAACGTTTGTACACGGTGAGATATTTCTATTTAGACAACATATAAACAAGGATATTTGACACCACTATTATTTCAAATGCAGAAAATGTTCCATTTTCGTATATTTATAGTCAAAATACAAGAAGTTGTCTTTTAGGCATCAATATCATATCAAATGCAAAACAAAAATGTCCGTTTTGCCATATACTAGTAGTTTAGTCATAGAAAACGCAGTTTCAATATTGTAGGCATCTTAAACAGAAGACAGAGAATGTTCTTGATCAAATTACAAGAAGTTTCATGATTGCAAGCATCGGTATCATGTCGAAAACAGAAATTTCTTTTGTCATATGTTTAAGTCAAAATACAGGAAGTGTCATGCTTGATTGAGGGCATCAGTATTTTATGGAATACAATATTTAGAATAAAAAGGGATAAGAGGAATCATCTACAACTGCTGAAATAACTGCTGAAATTACAATTACATGCTACAATATGCCAGGGAACTACACAGGAAAACAACAGACAAACTTAAACAGCGATAGTAACTCGGAACAGCCGGACTAAGTTCCGGCACCATAGCAAAGTCAGTGGTAGGGTTAAACCGGTTTATGTGTACCCAAACATCTCCTTTCTAGGTTTCGTTTCCATATAGTATAATAAACATACGGATAAAACCCAATACCGGTAGACTACTAACCCAATTACCACAAATGTCCTTTTCATATGTTACAGGAAATTTAATGATTGCGGGCATCGATATCAATCCGAATAGAGAAAATATCCCTTTTATCGCATGATACAGTGCTTTTTGTCCGAAATTTGCTTTTTGTCCGAAATTTGCTTTTTGTCCGATTTTGCTTTTTGTCCGAAACTTTTGCGTTTAGTCCGACGTTTTTTGTCCGATTTGCTTTTTGTCCGTCGCTTTTTGTCCGATTTTGCTTTTTGTCCGACAATTTTGCTTAATGTCCGAAACTTTTGCTTTTTGTCCGATTTGCTTTTTGTCCGACAATTTTGCTTAATGTCCGATATTTTTGCTTTTAGTCCGTTATTTATGCAACTAAGAATGACAATTTTTTGCTTAATGTCTGATATTTTTGCTTTAAGTCCGTTATTTATTCAACTGAGAATTACAATTTTGCCTTTTTGTCCGATTAATACATAAATCAGGTTCAATAATTACAAACCCATTGAGTCCATGAATGAGCCTGTATTTGGTTATTTATTGCAACTTATAAAAGTCCTCTCCCAAATACAATACAATTACATTAATAATAGATTTGCTTGTTCACCTTATAAGTGATCATCGAATGCTTTTCCAAAGTGTCCAAAATTAATGATTCTCGCTGGCAGCAATCTTGAATTTATGCGGATTTTCGGATTTAGTTTTCAAAAGGACAGTTTTGAACAAGTTTGGTTCTAACTGGGCAAGTAGTTTCAAATGATACCTACTCATATGTTTTCCGTAGGGTTTAATGTAGAACAATGTTCCTTGCTTGAATGAGACTAGGACCTGTCAGATATACTATTTTAAGGGGACCATTCAAGGACTCTTGTGACAAAGTTTATTTTCAAATGGATCAGAAAAGATCTTTCATATGGTTATTTGGGCTAACTTAGAATTTCTAGGTACGCAGAACTTGATATGCACTTTTGTATGACCCCTATTTGTTTTATGTTGAATGAATGTGTATGTTATTTTGATTGTATATGCCCGTTATGGGCCCTTTGATTAGGTCAATAAAATTATCTTTATCTTTATCTTTATAGATGACTTGGAAAATAATATAAATTAAATTTTGTGAAACATTCCATAGAATATGGTGATAATTCCAAAAAGAGTTATCTGAATTTCTTCAACATTGCATGGTAGGTAAATTTGATAATGCTGATCGTTTTATCCCCAGCATAGTTGTTACAATGTAAAAGTATCTGATCCCCGACAACCGAAATAAAATCGAAATGTACCCATATTTCTGAAACCAATGGGTCATTTTGACATCTTATTTTGAAATGGTTTAGATCATTTTTATTCTTTTATTGGAACACCTTTTAAGAAACAAAGAGGAATGCTCAAAAATGCTAAAAAAAAACGGCAATTTCTACCTCAAATCTGTTGACATAATAAATAAAGATTATACCGTGAAGTATATTACATTATCCGAACTCAATGAAAAATTGATCAAAATATACCGTCCAAGATGTTCAAACACCAAATCAAACGACTTTTTGGTCCAATTTCCTCGAGATGGGTTGGAAAAAAATAAAACTTCAGTCCTGGTTTGTTTGCATGCAATCTTGATGTAAGAGACAACGGCAGTAGAATACCGAAGGAACAAAGGAGTGAAATTTACAAAAATCGAAGTCCAAATACAA
>MJUU01040025.1:0-10236 GCA_002080025.1 Modiolus philippinarum
GTGTTCCTCTAAACATTTTTTATTACTGGATTATTATTTTTCTCTCTTATATAAAAAATGATAGAGTTTATAAACAGTGTCTTAAACAGGTTAAATAAGAGTCTTGAGCGATGGAAAAAGAGTAAAACCTATAAGATTTTTGTTTTACTTATGAGGTGCTTAAACCGCAAGCAACGTAAAAAAATGTGAGTGAACTAAGAATCTAGCCCGTTTTACCCGAATAACAAATCTTACATGTTTGTTTATTTTCGTTAGTCCCGTAGATAGTAGTTGATATGGGGGAAAATCTGCGGTTTTCAAAAAACGGTTTTTGAAAACCGCAGATTTTCCCCCATAGTTAGCTACTGACGTACATTGGGCACCCTGTTTAAGGAAATAATGGTTTTTAAAAAAATAACGCAGAAATTTAAGTAGAGCTGTTGTGTTAAATTTTGTGCATCGTTTTTTGTCATTGTTCTTTATCAAGTTGTATAGACACGTGGTGTTGCTTTTTGGCTTGGTTGTTATTTATGTATATGTGCTTATTTTTATTTCAGCCTTTTCATGTCCTGTTAATTTTGTATTTACTAAATTTCTGATCTAGGAATTTTTTTTCCGGGAATTCCTTTTTACCACCACTGATTTACAATGGGGCGGATTCACAACTAAATGGGGCGACAAAAAACAGTTCAATGGGGCAGAATAAAAGTATACAATGGGGAAGATTTAAAATGAATCAAAGGGGGCAGATATAACATATAAAATATGACATAAATGTTGTCAAATTTAAAAAAAATAGCAGACTTGCCCATTATTACAACAATTTTAAAATACATGAATTATTCAAAACCATAGTATATCGCACATTCATATTTGTGTGTGTCACTTAAGAATTCAAGGCATGTTGTCTCGTTGTTCTTCGGTTCCCCGTTTGTTCATCTAAATATTTATTCAATACCCGCTAATTTGTTGTCCATAATTGAATTCTTTTATGTATGCCGTAAAATACAGTTCGTTTTTAACATATATGAAAGGGAAAATGGCAGAATGTGTAGAGAAGAAATTATGTTACGAACCTGGACCCCGGGTCTGAACAAAATGCAGAAAGTTTTACGAGTTATGGTAAGAATTAGGAAGGTTTGTGTATTGAGTTACTAGTATTATATTTTATTCATAGTTTTACGTAATTAAACTTAATTGATGTGAAGAGGTGAGGAAACTAAATGTGCTGTGAAATTGTTACTGTAATGATCGCCCAGGTGGTGTAAAATGGACAAATACTAGCCTAAATACTTGAGGAAATAATATCATCAAGAAGTGACGGCTAATCTATGTTCAATTGATGTTAGAGAAGATAAGGTTGTAAATAAGATAATAAAACCACTGCAATGGTCAGTAGCAGCGATATAATCAGATCAATCAGCTGATTAAAACATATTGAAAATATATATTTTGTTTTACAAATTGAGGAGAAAAATGTTTTATTTAGAGGATAAAACTATAAAATGTTATTTTGTATCATTGGCTTGAAAAAGTGAATATTTATAAAAAGGTTGAAAGTTAAGAAATTGTGTAATTTTCTATTAATACTTAAGAACCGCCCTTCATAGGTGTCAATCAGGGTTTTAATTGTTTAATAATTAAGAAAGTTGACCAAGATCATATAAAAGAGCCTTGCAACAGAGACAGGTTTCGAGACATGTGGTCAACCTTTGTATAGTGGAGTTGTGTGTTTAAAAGTATGTAAAATTACAACTATGGAACATGCTTTTGGCACATTAGCCACTTTCTTACTCAGAAGGTTGTCTCGCCTATCCTCAAATATATGACCACACCGTGTAAATAGTGTATAAAGTGTTTTTATTTAGTGATGTGTTTCTTGTGTCGTGTTTTTGTGAACCTCATAATCCTTTGATTTATATTGGATTTAACTGACCAGGATACGAGTCAGTATGACCACTATTTTAAGGGAAGTTAAGGAAAAGCTTATGTTTTATTTTTGTTATTTTTGCGGTTTAGTAAGTTAAATAAATGAAATTGGTTAATTTTTGAATGATTAATTTTAAACGGCACAAGGGGTGTTTTGCTAAGGTTTTTGCATGAAAATTTGTATTTTTGTTTATATATTTTTGTGCATGCTAAGAAGTAGTTTAGTAGGTTTTTTTCTTGTAGTTTAATATTGATTGATTATTGTTAGTCTTGTTGAAAAGGTCTCGATGATTTCTTAGTGAAACATAATCGCACCAGTTTGATATAGAATTTGTTTTAATATAGTGTGAAGGATAATTATCTTACTTATTACATGGTTAATTTGTTAATTGGTTTATCACATTTTTAATTTCCACATATTTGTTACTGGTTGTATTAAGAGTAATTCAATTATTGACATTCTAATACTTATTTTACCCATCCCCCTAGGACTTATACATAGTGGCGGAAAAGCGTAATTCTAGTATAGCTCCAATATTAGGCAGGAGTATTTCAATGACTAGAAATTATTAGGGCAGACGGAGGTGTTCTTGTGGTTTTTCAGACGACATTGGGTACGGAGGGCATAGGGTAACAGATTGTATGGTTGGTAGGAGGGAATAATTGAATTATTAAGTAGACTGATTGTCTCCGCATTTGGTCTATAATTTTAAAACAGTTAAAGTAGTAAGTTTGTGTTTAAAGCCGTTAGTATTGGGATCAAAATTTAACAAGGGAAAAGTGTAGGGCCCATATAGTTTTTCCTTCATCAATTAGGTTTTCTTTCAGTAAGTGTTTTTATTCATTTTTTGGATTTAAAATTTGGTAAGTATAGTTTCCTTTTCCATTTGATTTGGGATTTATGTGAATCATTATATTAGTTTTGGATTTACGGAATAAGACGATTTCTCCCTTATTCTTTATTTTGGGATTTTATGTGAAATAATATTTTTGTATTATTTATATTAGTGTTGGGATTTACCTTTTCAACAGGACGCTTAATACCTTGTTGGATTATTTTCATATTTGGGATTTAACTTTTGATTTTGGCAGTATTTTTGGATTTTATTATATTTTGGGATTTATAGTAGTAGGACGCATTTCCCCTACTCTGACATTTGATTTTTCCGTTTCACATTAATTGTAAATGCGCGCTTCAATTATGTGATAATCTTTGGATTTAGCCGCAGACAGGACGCCACAATCCCCTGTCACATCTCTGGACTTTACCGTTTTTCGCAAACGCTATATATCTTGCGAATATCACAAAATGTACTATACATTACTTATTTGGATTTTACTCTGGACTATAAATTTCATCCACCACATTATTTTTACATTCATTTCAGGATCACTTTTAATGGTTACAAGTGCGCAATTGCATGTTTACATTTCACCGGTAAGTTTTTTACCCCAACATGACATTCAGAATAAAGCTCTATGAGGCTTCTGATTGGATGTTGCCTGATTGAAAATAATATTTGTTGGAAAGCTTATCCATTTATACTTCAGATAAATGAGGAAAAAAATGAAATTATATTTAGTATGAAACTGAGCCTATCTGAATGAATGGGAGTCAGTGTCAAAATTTACATCTCCAATTTAGTGCGGATTTAGGAAGCTTCTATAACAACTGAAAATTAGGTCAATTTTTACCCGCATGACCATATATATTTTTTTTGCTTTATTTAACCATTTATGTATGTACTTTCAGGAACTGTTACCCATTTCTTTAAAATTAAATTAGTTTAAGAGATATAACACTTTGAATAGGAGGGGTACCCTATGGAAAATGCATTACAAATAATTGCGCTCTTGTAACCTAATAAAGACTTTGAATTCTAATTTTATCGTGTACTATTTATAAATTCACTGTTTTCATAAAATGTTATGTAGATACCTAAAACTTGATTAAAACGAAGGTTGTAAATTTTAATCATATTAAGTTTTCTTTGTAATTAAGAACCCGAAAGCTTTACTTTCGGGAATTGGCGACTGGAGTGTGCCGATTATATCTTTGATTAGCACAGTTCTAGTGGTCAATTGTCCATTAAATTCCTTTCTCGAATTGTAAGTTGGTTATAAATCAAGCCCGCATAATAAATTATCAAGGTCATTTGTTGCGTCTGACAGGAATAGCTGGGTTATATAATTTACAGACAAAACACGCATATTAATATTGCCTTTGCTAATTCTGTATATTTATAGAATTGTTTTGTCGGGAACATCAAAGTCTGTTGAAGATCTTTAGTGAAGATTTTGACTTTATCAGTTTATAGTATTTAAGAGTGGTAGTCAGAGGTAGTGACTTTTGCTATTGTAGAGTCTATCTTGGTGCCGGGTTGTGAAGGTAACATCCGGTAGCCCCTTCTTGGTAGCCCTTCTGTTCCTGGGTTGCGGGCGGCGCGACAATTAATTCAAGTTAGTTTTGAAATAATGGTGAAAAGAGGCTCTTTTGCCCTTATATGTGATCCTGGCTCTTTTAGTTTTGTCTACCATTTGGCTTTAAGAATACAACATTTTTTTTACATTTGTCACCAGTAAGTACATGAACGCTAATTAAAAATTGTTTTGATAAATAGGTAAAAAGATATATCATCTGCCCCATTGTAAACTTTATTTCTGCCCCATTGTATACTTTATTTTTTGACTGTATAAAAATCATGAATGAAATAGAGTGTATTCGTGGTTTATCCTATATATAGTTTTCAGTTAACTATATCAAGAGGTATGACAAAGGGACAGAACAGTTAAAGTGGCTCTTCAGGTGTAAATAATTAAAAAAATAAATAATATTTTGCATGAATTCGTATCACCATTCTTGTTTTATTTACGTGAATACGGAGAAATTATATGAAAGGCCGTTTGTGTCAGACTTCTAGCCACTGCAATGTATTTATAAAACGGATGACTAATTCATCTTGTATTATTTTATTTACCTATATTGAGGGGTGGACAGGGGTGTCTTTCTTCTTTATCTCGTCCCTTTCTCCTGTCTCCAATCCATCGCTCCTTTCTAATGATCTTTCTCTCTCTCCCACCTCTTCTCCTTTTCATTTCTTTTTCTCTTCTCCCGTCCCCTTTCTCCGGTTCATTTCTCCTTTCTCTCGGTTCCCCTTTATCCTGTCCACCCCCTCCGTTTTTGTTCGTGTGTGTATTTTTTAATGACAAAGTTGTTTCTGATTTTTTTAAATTTATTTAAAAACAAGTCGTATTTCAGTAAATTACAAAGCGTTGTTTTTTCCACGACGTAAACGTCTTTTTGAGCCACTGAACGTCGTTTACATCTTTTGTGACATTTAATTTCGAAATCGAAAATTCGTAATAAGTTCGTCGATTTTTAAGATATCGACATTATCGAATAGGTAAACAGGAGGCAACAAGATGCACATTTATAATGTGAATGGTTCTATGCTTTTCAAAATCTTTATTTTAAAATTTATGAGTTCTTAAACGTGGCGGTGACATCAGTCCGACGTAAGTTTTTGCATTCCGCATGGTTTGTGTGTGATATATACATGTATGCATATATTTTTGTTGTGTGTAATTTTGCTTAATGATGAGCAATTTTGTTAATTCTGTTCCGTATTGTATTACGTAACTGTCACATGACGTCCGGAATTGTTTGGTATATTATTCTCTCTTCAATAAAAACGTGTTGTACTGTGAAGACGTGATTTACCTCTCGTTCCCCAAAGTAAAACTATCACATGGTGGAGAACCTAATATTGTTAAAAAGGATGGTAAAATAGTCATGAGTAACATTTCCCTGTTAATCCATTGATTGAAGAGCCATTTTTGTACTATTTCCGTAATATTTGAACTGCACGTGGTTTCTTTTTTTTTTGGACGCCATTATGACTTTGTAAAGAAAAAATTGTCCATGAACTTTTCACCAAACTAAATTTCTCTGTTTATTCGGATTTTGTAATTTACATAAGACATTTCATATGAGTATATCAAAAGTTCAAAAACAGATTCGTAATTTGGATCCAAAGTTGCGTGAGTCCCCTCTTCTACGTAAAATTCCAGTGGTTTTGTCAGACAGCAAAGCAAAATACTTGCAAAATGTTGTAGATTTTAACAGACATCCGGAGAACAAAATAGTTTGGTGGTGGCGTAAAGGTGGTGATACAGAGAGTCAGTTTGAATGGCTGAAAAACAATTTGACATTAAAATTTGAGGAGTTGGGCTCTACTCATTTAACTTTATATATATGGCTCGGAACATGTGACCTTACTGAGAAAAATGGTCCATGTATAAATTTACGATCTAATGGTAACGACCGATTTTTGAACATTTGTAACAAATATAGAGATATTTACAAATTTATTTCTGAATTTCCAACCATTAACCTTATATTTTTGGAACTCCCGTATTACTCAATTTATCAGTGGAATCTCAGCCATGGACACCCGGACGCAGAAAATTTCGAGCTGACGATAAGCTGTTAGAATCTCAAGTTGAACAGGTTAACAAATTTATTTTTGAAACAAATACTGTACTTCACGCAAATTCACCAGGTTTTAATTTAGATTTAGAAAAAGTTAGAAAACATTGGTATGATAGAAGAGCAACCTATTCATTAAACTATGGAGTTTATTCCGATGGAGTTCATCCTCACCACGAACTTGCAATTTTATGGCTTATCAGACTTTCATTACGTTTAGGGGTTGATTATAACAAACCTTAGATATACCATAACTGTTCTATGTATGTGAGATTTATCTCATTACACTAAGTTTGACAATTTATGAGTGGAATTTGATTTTGTTTTCTCAAACGATTTTGTTTAATTACTGCTGCCATGTAAGATTCATCTAATTTTACAATAAAACAATAATTCTAGCTTAGTTTTAGTCAAGTTTGTATGTCATATATTTCCCAAATATTGTCATTTATATGTCGTCAGAATCAATAAGCAGTGATGATTCCATATTATCTGATGATTTTTTGGAATTTAATTAATTTTCTTGTGAGGTAGAACCAGATATAAGCTATCTCTTACGTAGAGCCGGTAGTCCAGATTCCGATTTCGACTTTCCTCCAGTACAAACACCAAATACCCCAAAGACCTATTTACATCATAGCTCAAATTCTACTTCTTGTGACCAAACTACAGAACAATGTAGTTCGCCCATATCCAAATCTACATCACACGATCAAACAACGTTACTTTGCAATTAAATTTTGAAAATTCAGTTATGGAGAGGCTAGCGACTTGTAGAAAGTTTGTTGGGTATCCACATGAAAATACCTCTCAGTTCATTGCAGAATTTGAGTCCTATGCAACCCTGCACTATATCAAACCATATGAGGATTCCCGCAAAATAGCGGCATTTCATCAACATTTAAGTCTCGATTTAAGTGGTCCAGCACTTACATGGTTCAATATGTTGCCATCTGAAAATAAACTGACATGGAAAGGTTTCGAAGAAATATTTCGAAAGCAATTTATTAGTGTGGACTGGCAAAGCCCTTCTATGTTACTTGAAAGCGAAGTGTTTGAAAATCTTAAACTGTCTACAGGGCAAGCTATTGATGATTTCTATGCTCAATTAGTTGAAAAAGGGCAACTTTTGAGAAAGTCTGATTATGAAATAATGAATAAATTTATAATGGGTTTACCCGAAAAACTGGCCTTTTTCGTCCGTGCTGGTAATCACAAAAGCAGTGCAGAAGCACTGGCTGCACCAAAAATGGGAGAAGCTTATGGGTATAGAGTTGATGAAGCGCCTGTAGTTGCCGCACTGCGGCAAAACCTACACATGATAAGTATGTACAATTAAAAGATCTGCATGAATTCAAAACGTCTGTTGTTAGTGAATTACAAGGTCAAATAAGTAGTTTAACAGAGGCCTTTGAGAAACTTGCACGGAAAAAAAATAGCAATTTTAGTGCATGTTATAACAGTGACGATCGCCTTCCACGTCCAGGTCCGACCAAAGCCCTTTTGACAATACTGATAGATTGTGTCGTAAATGTAATGCCCCAAACCACTATGCAAGGGCATGTAACTGGAATGAACAAGGGAATGTGTACCCAGAAATGCAGTGTAGAATTTGTGGCCAGAATGATCATTCTGCTTCTCAGTGTGTTAAAAATGCTAATTCGGGAAACCACAGGAACCCGGGGGTCACAAGGCACGCTTCCTCGGGAGGCAAATAACTCGTGCCAAACAACAGTCCAAATCGCCTAGTAAAAATAGAAAATCTTGTAATTATGTACAGATTGATGAGCATGATATTTCAAACACAGAATATTCGAGCGATGACGAAAATGAATCAGCTCCTAAATTTCTTTATATGCCTGTTAAAATATCGAATTTAGAAATATCAGCTTTGATAGACACTGGAAGTTCAATAAATGTAATGTCTCAACAGTGTTATAATTCAATACCAGAGATGTATAAATCAAATTTCAAATCTGCATCTGAAACAATAACATTAGCTAATAATCAATGTGTAAATATTTTTGGAACATCTGATATCAAAATAACAGTTTCACAAGGTAAACATTGGATACCTGTATATATCATGGCTCAAACGTTACACCCGTTGATTTTAGGGACAAACTATTTATGTTCAAAAAATATCGTCCTAGATTTCAGTAATCGTACATCAGCTGAAAAAATCGTAAAAGTTTATACACAGAAACCAATAGACCATATCCGATTTCTGGTATTTAGATTCACCATCTGCTGTTTGTCCGCCCTACGTCACAAACGTGTCCGCCCCATGTGACCAAGAATGTACTACAACAACATGGTTTCATGACGTCTTAGGCTTTATGACGTAACGTTTTCTATACTGTGACGTGGTCAAGTAAATCCTGATACTAGAGCTTGGATATGGTCTATTTCAGTAGCGCCAAATTCAGAAACTTTATTATGGGGAAAATTAAAGGGAAATGTACGATTTGGTACTCAAGGTATATGTCGAAGTAAAAATTTGGACAAATATGGACTTATTGCTGCAAAAGCCGTTGTCACTGTTAATCAAGATAGTACTGTGCCTATAAAAATCTTGAACCTAACCGATGAAACTATTGTTGTGAATAAAGGACAGATTTTTTTCTGAGTTAGAGGTACTGAATAGTGACCATGTTTTTATTCCTATACCTGAACACACGAGTAAACAATTTGTAAATAACATTGAACTAACCAATCTCAAGTCTGAACATGAGAAAATAGACTCCAAATTTGCATCGTATTTTGAAATGCCAAATAACTTAACTGAAAGTGAACAGAATTTGCTCTTGAAATTTTTACAAACTAACAAAGACATGTTTGTTACGCCAGAAAATCCTGAAATAGGTTATTCAGAAATAGTTCAACATGATATAACATTAAAACCCGACTTCAAGCCTAAAAATCAAAGGTCATACCGACTAACACCCGAAAAGAAAGAGATTTTACGCAATCATTTGGACGAACTTCTAAAACAAGGCATACTAGCGCCAGTAGATGAATCCGAGGATATTCCAATCACCAGTCCCATTGTTCTTGTTTCAGAAAAGGTACACAGCAAAAATACAGCTAGTAATACGTCAAAAGAGGGAAGTTTGTCAAAATTTCGTTTTTGTTGTGATTTCCGGTATCTAAACTCTCAAACTCAACACTTCAGCTATGCTATTCCGGATTTACAGGACCTTACTGAATCCTTTTCAAATAAAATTCCAATCTTTATGTCTCTAATCGATGTAAGCAGTGGATTTTTTCAGCTGCCAATTTCTAAACAAAGTCAGCGTTTCACAGCTTTCAATACATGCTATGGCACATTAAAATTTTGCGTTTACCGATGGGATTGAGCTCATCGCCCTCTTCGTTTCAACTTTTGATGGATAAGGTACTAAAAGGACTCACATTTAAGTCATACCTGTGTTATTTAGACGACATTTTGATGGTATCTGAAACTTTTGAGCAGCATATATAGGACTTGGATGTAGTTTTCTCACGCCTCAAAGCTGCTGGTTTAAAACTTGGACCTAAGAAATGTCAGTTTGGGCAAAATGAATGTATATATTTAGGACATAAAATTTCAAAAGACGGTATTCACCCACCGCCTGATCGTGTCAAAGTTATTGAAGAGTACCCAATTCCAAAATCAATTAAAGAATTAAGGCGTTTAGTTGGTTTATTCAATTGGTTCCGGAAATACATTCCGAACTGTAGTGCAGAAATGGAACCCCTTACACGACTGTTGAAAAAAAATTCATATTTTAAATGGACTTCAGAACAACAAACAACTTTTGAAAGAATCAAATCTTTACTTGTAAATTCACCAATAT
>MJUU01040025.1:35018-57071 GCA_002080025.1 Modiolus philippinarum
CACGAACTGCCTCACAGCCCTCTTCATTTTATTTTCATAATAGATTTATATTGTTTTAGTCCTCTTTAGTGTAATCTGAGTGAGTCTGGCAACACATGTCTAATAGTAGATCAAAACGGTTCATTTGCTAGTAACGTTGTTACTTCCGTTGTAACGAACAAGGGGTTTAGCCATAAATAATCACTTAGTTTAATAATTTAAGTATTTGAGACATAAGTTGTCTAAATGTGCATCTGCAGAAAAAAAAATAAGAGTAACATTTGACATCCAAACTTAGATAACCAAATTCATTTACTTACCGATAATCTAATGTCAAGCGTAGGATGTTTGTACCATCTAAGATCCAAAGAAAATGCCTACTTGGATGCACATCAGTAGTTAGTTAGCAAATTAGGAGACTATCGTGAAACATAAATTTTGCGGTGCGAAGTCAAACTACGATATGCCATGGTATTTCATTATCAATTTGATTCACACTATTATAATAAAAATTACATAGATGGATTGTCTTTCATGGATTTTTTTATTTTCATCACCGGGTTTTTTGTATTCACATAAATTCTGTAAAGGTTGTCAGGAATACTAGTATATGCATTTATTATTTTTTTATTCATTATAAAACCCCAAGCATAAAACGTAGTTCAAACTCAATAAATCTCACTATATTCAAACCGAATATAGTTTGGCTAAAAATAATTTTTGGTTCATTCTTATAGATTACACGTTGTGGAATAACACAAAAACGACCCAAATTACTCTACGAGAAAGTAAATACTTTATATAGGGAGAACGCTCATAACTAGCTGGACACAAACTAGAGAACGTTAAACTCAGCCCTTTTGATCCCTTAAACCTCCAAAATGGTTAGAGTTACGTCAAATCTGTTGACATACATATGAAAGCTTACAACAAGGAAACAACAAGGGGAATCCAAAGAAACGTAAATCCCATCAAAATAGGATGAAAAATTAAGATTTTACATGTTTTGGAAAATTGCAATTTTGGCTCCTTTGACCCCTTATAGCTCAGAAATGGTAAAAGCCACGCCAAATCCAATGAATTCTAATAAAAGTTCACAACAAGGGGAATCAAAAGAAAAAAAATCCTTTTGAAATCCGATGAAAAATAAAGATTTTGCATATAGTTAAAAATTCAATATTGGCCCCTTTGACCCCCATATACATGTAGCGCGTAAACCGTAAGAGCTACGCCAAATCATTTGACATATTACTGAAAACTAACAAAAAGAGGAATTTACAGAAAAAAGAACCCACTGAAATCTGCAGAAAAATAAAAATTTCAGGAATTTTTTTATTTTTACCTTTTGGTCCCTTATAGATCAGACAGGAAACAATTAAGTTATAAAAAATCTGATGGTTAAATACTTTATTAATTTTTCATAAGGAGTCCATTACAAATAAAAAAGTTAATATTTTAAAGATTCGCCTCTTTCCGTCCATATTTATCTTACAAATGTTAAATCCGTTTTTCATAGTACAGATTGGAAATTTCCTAAGAAGCACACTGAAAGAAACCCCATCAAAATTCCAATAAATAATTAATTTTCTACAGCCAAATCTATGAAAACACCTAATTTGCCCCTTTTGGCCTTTTTTATAAACGGGTGGGACCAAAATGACAAAAACCAACACAGCTTTCCTTTTGTGACAAGAAACATTGGGTTAAAATGTCAGAGGGATTGGTTAACTGGAAGTAAAAATATAGTCCAAAAACAAAAGTGTCTACAGACAACGACGACGGCAGCACCATACCATAATACGCCCTCATTTTTTAATTTTTTTTATAGAAAGCCTATAGTTTAAATTTCGTACGAATATTCAATAGAAAAAGGAAGGGAAACGGGGAATATGTCAAAGAGACAACGAATAAAAGGGAAGTAATAACAACTCAGAGCAACCATAAGATCTTCAATGAACGGTTAGGAAACCCCACACCCAACTATACACTGAAATACCTATACACCCAAACATACACGGAAGCGAGAACTACATTGAAAATGTTTTTTCCTGGATCAGATGCCGAAAATGTCCAGGTAGAGGAAGCAAGATGGGCTGACTTCTTTTTATTATTTGGGCCTGGGTGGCCGAGTAGTTTAGGTAGTTCTACTACCTATACAACCACTGTAGTCTATCACCATTGCGTTGTGAGTTCGCGCCCCACTTTGTTCATTACAAAAAGGGTGCACTCGACTAACAACGAAAGTGATAAGGTATGTCAGTTACCTACGCAAGGTCGGTGGTTCTCTCCGGGCACTCCGGCTTCCTCCAACACTAAAACTGACCGTCATGAGATAGCTGAAATACTACTGAAAGTGACGTTAATCCCCATATCAATCAATCAATCTCACAAGATATTTTTTATATAAATTTGTGTATGATAATTCCCCGTCCTATTTAATTAGATTTTTTCCAAACAAAAAATGATATTCATAATTATTATTGAAGACATTCTTAAGCATTTCAGCCAAAAGTAAAAAAACATCTTTCTTATCAAATTATTTCTTACCTTCTTCTCACGGATCTGGACATCAGTTCCACATGATGTTAGATCCCGGGTGTCAGATATAATTTCAGTAGACAAACTTAAAACTTACTTTAAGAATAAGTTTCTTAAAAAAAACTCTTAACTACTATTTTGGTTCTGTAATTGGGCAGATTTTACAAGTTAAGAATGAAATGCAGTAATTTGAATCATGATTTCTTTAATGAAACTTGATTCATTCTTCACTTTTTGTGTGTGGACAGATTGAAACAACATTTCTCCATTTCAGACATATTCAAGAAGTTAAGGAATGCTATGTAAATTCTCTTCAAATTCCGTAAACGATTACAGCAGAATTATTATTCTTTGGCTCTGAAATTCTCATGCTGTATCAAAATAAAATATTGCTTATTAACGTACCTTTTGATATGTCTTCTATATTTCTTCTCTTGAACAACTAAAAGTATTGTAAACTTGACCTTGAGCAAATATATATTACTTTAAGGATAGTATAGGATAATCTGTCTTGTTTCCGAATCCTATTGATTTATTTGTTAATATGTATTTATTCATGTATCAGTGCATTATGACATTTGACAAGCTGATTAATAAAATATGTTTATATCAATGTGTTGGGGAGAGTGTCTAAACATTCAACAAATCACAGTGACTTCATCCTGCCTAAGAGTCAGCACTTCAAATTACTAGGACATTAGTTTGGCGATTTAACGCTAAGATTAAACAAATTACCATCATTGATCATGAGCATGAGTAAATTTGGATCAATCCACAGAGACAAAAGAAAGAAAGCTTCTGAATCAGAGAGTTATGTTCAAAGTGTTCAGATGGCATTAACAAGAAATCATCACAATTTGTATTATTCCGATTAAACCGGTGCAAGGTGTAGTTTTGAACTTACTGTTCGGTGTGAGCAAAGGTCATTGATGAAGGCCTCATGGTGACTTCAAAATGAAGAACGGCAATAATTGCTTTGTTACATTGCTGGTTTTACTATGTATTTGTAGAGATTTTGTCTCATGTGCATTTACTCAATATCCTTTCATTCACTCTAAGATATGACTGGAGTTTGTCTCTCCTGCAGTGTGGAGTCTAAGGAAAATTCCCCGGTTCCTTGAGAGAATATCTCATATTGATACACTATCCTCCTTTCAATTTTGGCATTTCAGTTTTTGTTATTTCCAAATGTTACTCCCATCACTTGTTTAATATGCCCACAATTCTTCTTACAATTTTATTATGCCAAGTTTACATGCGATTGACTTGATGACTGCACTGTGGTTGTTTATATGATTTGATTGTCTTCTACAAGTATTTTTGTCGGGCAACCATTGGCATTATTTGCGCGATGACTACAATTATATATTACCTAGTTGTAAGTAGAAATAACGAATCTGTTTTTTTTTTCTGCTACCGTCGTAGATTCGAATTGTCATAGTCCAGACACTTGGAACTGAACAAATATCAAAATTTACAAAAATACCACCATGCAAATCAGCAAGCCACTTTCTTTACTTGATGTCAGAAAGATACACATACCAAATTGGACACTTAGTCTACCACAATGGAAGGAGAGTTTGGCGCTAAAAAACGGTTTAACAAACCATTTCGTTTGAAATGCCTGTACCAAGTCAGGACCATTGTGGTCTACATTCATTTATCCGATGAATTTCCACCTAATTTGTCTTTTTGCCACTTGGACCTGCGTTGTTGACAATCTGTTCGGTAATTCTGTTATTTGCCCTATATTAACATATTAAGAAACATAAGTAGTTCCTAAATACTTCGACAAACAAATGCTGAGACAAAAAAAAGAGAAAGAGTAAAGGGAGGGAAAACGCTATTCTTCACCGTGTCAATATATCTTCTTATTCAGGTTCCTTATATGGTCTCCAAAAGTAATTTGTTGAAAGTTGAGAAAAGATGTATTTTAATTATTAGGATGATGAATTTTATTATCAATATGATGAATTATGTAGTATTTGATGAATTGCTAATGATCTGACATATGCTAAGAAACACTGAAATTGTCGAAAATGTTCACTTTAATAAAATAAGATTATTGTTCCAATATGATAAAATATTTTATGTGTTGAGCAGCATCTATCACTGTAGTTCATCAAATTAATTTCATTATCCTTTCCTCCCTTTTTGATACGCATAGGCCTCATGGTTACTTCAAGATGAAGAACAACAATAAAAGCATTGTTCCTTTGCTTGTTTTTCCATGTATTTGTAGAGACTTTGTCTCATGTGCATTTACTCCATATCCTTTCATTCATTATTTCATATGATGTTATGTACTTGGCGTCATTTTGAGTAGACTGTATACAATTAAGATCGTTATTGCAACGTTAAATGTCAGTAGTCAACATCATCAATAACAAAGAAGTTATTTTTTTATTTTTCAATACATTTACTTGTCCATTAATCGGTATGCACCGAGGTAAAATAGTACAGTTTAAAGTGTGGTCAAATTCGGCAATGTCAAAGGATTAGAATTATAAGAAATAGAAGTTATTTTCGAGGAGTTTATGGATCTGCAAACGCAGGCTTTTACTTATAATCTTTATGCGTGAGTCGGCCGATATAATCCTCTAAAATCACTTTTATTCCTATAACAGTTTTCGAAGAGAGATGACGTTTCTGATGTTGATGTTATTTTTGTCTAGTCATAACTTAGATCACTCATAAAGAAAGTGTGTCCCTACAGAGATCTGTGTTTGATTTCAACTTTCATTCCAACTTTGAAATATTGTCATGCAGGTAGAACTCTATTTAAATAGCTATTATAAATCTTTCGATTTCTGGATTTTCTGTTTTAATTATGCGCACAGAAGAGACATAGGTTGTCGAAATGGTCACATGCAAAAAAATAAATTGCAGTAACTTCGGCATTTTGTTATTGATGCCAGAGTAACCGTTGTCGGGATTTTTTCTCACTTTCGAAGTAAAGAAGGTGGCTTTCTTTCTTTAATAAAAAGAACTAAAGTTCAGAATTGCAATGCGTTAAGCCGCGTGACATAAATCTAAAAACAGTAGACAAATCTCTCCTTTTTACAAGTATTTCGATTTATGGACTTCCAAATGTTTTGATTTTATCTGCACTGAAGAGACATAAGTTGTCGAAATCCGCATATAAAGAAATAAATTTTACAGTAACTTCGGTATTTTGTTATTTTCTCTGCAATGTTCCTCATAATTTTTTAGACTTAAAATGGTATATTCTCGATACAATTTTCAAAAAAGTGTGCACTCATGTTGTAATCTTGGAGGTCTGAACTAACAATGGCTTGCTGGGGGCACTGTGGAACAAAACATGAAGCATTGTCTTACATGGGCGAGTATTTTTGCTATATTACAATATCGCAATATTATTAACTGTTATATAAGCACAAAATCTTATACATAAAGAAAACATACTATAACTTTTCAAACAAAAAAAAACACTTCTTTTTAGGTCCGATTTCCAATTTGTTCTCTATCGGCTACAAATATTTCGTTTTGTCGATTCCCAAATGTTTTGATCTCCACTGAAGAGACAAAGATTGTCGAAATGACGATATGGAGAAACTAAATTAGCAGTAACTTCGGTATTTTGTTATTATTTACAGAAATCAAATAAAAAGCCTCGCCATTTGCTACAAATGTAGTTACTTTAACTTGGATGATACTTACCATTTGATGGGACTACTAAAGTGTGCATATTGAATGTTTGAAGTTGACTTGATCAAATATTTAATCACCACGAGTGGACTAATACGGTATCGGACGGTGTGGGTTGATTTGAACGGCTGTGAAACAATGACACAAAAATCACTATAGAATTTTAATTTTATTTATGTATTGTATTTCCTTGTAACTATGAAGTATAACAAGATAAGACATTATGAAGGCATTAAGTAAAGTATCTCAAATTGTTCAAGACATGAATTTTGTGATTTTTCTATTTGTAGAACACTTGCGATTTACACTAAACATTAATTTACACTAAACAAAAATAAACTACTTCATTTTTTATTATTCTAAAATCAAATTCAGTGTAGACTTTTCACTCTTTTGTGCAAAAAAAAATTTTCAGAGAGTATATTTTTAATTGGTTACAAATAGACATTTTTACGTGAAATAATTCGTAAAGGTTCCGCCGAACCTGGTGTCACGCCTGCTCACTCTGCTTTCATTATAATTTGGCCTATATTAATATGTGGTTACTAAAAATTCTAAGTAATATCTGGTCGTTGAGAGTATCAGGAAATTTACCAAAATTTGAACCAAAATTTTTGAAATCTAACCATTGCCAATATTAGTTTTGACAAAAATTCATCCAAACAAAAACCATAGTTGCTAACAAGAATTTCAAAAAATTGCTCGTCTTTGAGTCAGTTTGAGAGTATCAGGAAATTTACCAAAATTGGAATGAAAATTTTTTGAAATCTAAGCATTGAAAATGTTTGTTTTCGTTTATTTTCAATCAAAAAGCATGGTTGCTAACTAGATTTCCCCAATACTGATTGTCTTTTAGAGTTGCAGGACATTACTGAAATTGGAACCTTATTTTTTTAATTTAGTTTTCAGAATAATGTCTCATTCTTTTTTTTTAAATTTAGTTTCCAAAATAATGTCTCATACGAACAAATGGCTAAAATATTTGATTGTATGCAAAAATTTCAAAAATTGCTAGTGTTGGACATTTTCAGGAAATTTGCCTAAGTTGGAACCGAAATCAAATTCCAATAGCTTATTATACATCTTCAGACTTTATGCAACTATTCTACAACAAAATTAAATTCTTTTATCCGAATTTTGTTTAAACATTGTTGATATATGGACCTGCAATGAATATTTAGCAGAATTCATTGATGCGGAAAATATATATGTCATGGTGACCTAATTCTAGTATATATGTTGATTACTACTAAAATGTAACCACTCACAAATTATCATCTGTCTATGGCATGAAGGTGTAAGTCCAACTTATGGCAAAATACGGAAAAATTGGAATTATTTTTTTTCAAAAATGAACTTGGAAACTTGGTATGTAATAATGAAGTCGTACTGAATATTGCGCCAAAAATTAATGGATATTGAACATTATTTGAGAAAGTTATTGATGTTCAAAAAAGTTTATCATAAGGGTTTAGCAAATGTTTACGACGACGACGACGGGAAATCTTAAAACATTTGCAGATATACTAAGGTATTCATCTTAAAGGTTTCCCGCAATTATGAATGCATGGTAATATTTAATTATTATAATTCATATATGTTTTAAAGTCTTCGTTATAAGTCCATGCGACTTTCCATCATCATAAAACAAGCTGTTTGGAATCTGGATGAATGACTGACCATATGTATGTCATATTAAATATTAGAAGTAAATGTAGCACACAGAACACTGAACATCAACGAAAACAAACTAAAGTATAATTCTCAAACTAAAGTGTAATTCTAAGTAGCCAACAAATAGAAAAATTCAACTACAGTTATTTCAAAACACGCTGATTTTTTTTATTGCAAATTTTTCAAGCACCATTATATGATAGTTAAAATAAAAATGAATGACCAAAAATGTTCCAGATCAATGTAATGTTCGTTTGCATCTTACCATTTTTATTTTGTTTTTTCTTATTTCGTTTGATTTGTTATGTTTGTTTTTACTGTTTGTTTTTGTTTTTTTCTGCTTTTTGTTTGTTTGTTTTTGTTTTTTTTTGTTGTTGTTGTTGTTTTTGTTGCTTTGATTTTGTTTTTGTTTTTATTGTTTATTTTTTTGCAAACGCTTTAGCTAACTGGAAAATCTTGATTTCTTGTAATTTATTTGATATCAGGACAATTACTTTCCAATCTTTATACACTGACTCCAATTGTTATTTAAAAAAATCTTCATCTATCAATAGTTTCATTTAAAAAAAAGAAGTTGATTTTGATACAAAATACATAATGCAAAACTAAAAACATTAACTTTTTCTACAACGCATCCATTTCTAAATATTTTCATGGCCCAAAACTTATCAAGGTACAACCATGAAACTTTGATACTCCGTCTTCAAAAACATTCCATATTTTATTTATATGATGGTATTGGAAACTCTGGAAAATTTTCCTCAATCTCGTGTCCCATATCAGGCATAATTAGGTCTCCGTATGGTAGTTGTGCATCATCTATTTCTCCGGAATCGGAAGGTTCTTCTATGTTAGCTTCTTTCCTTGAATATAAATAACGTATAGATGCATGCAATAGGGTCTGTAAGTCTCGTCATGTGACACCGAGAAATCACGATAAAATTCAATTTGAAAACGTTTCCCGCCAAAATATGATGTAGTGGGATTATGATGTCATTATTGTTTGCTTGAAACGTCATATTTTTCTGTTAAAAATGCAACTTCCGGGTACAAATGATGTTCCCGGAATGTACCCGGAAGTCCCAAAATCGAACGAGACCTACAGACCCTAAATGGATATTTTGAGTCACCTATACGATTCTTCATTTGACCTTCATTAAAGAGCATTAAACAATTGTGTGGACTTACATTTAAATCTGTTATTTAATATGGATTCTCTGTAAGCACCAGATAATTACTTGGAAATGGCATGTCACAGATTTAGCTGATTTTCATTTTATAAGTTGAAACTAAACACATGATTCACAAACATAATGTTAATTTGTATTTATTGACCTCCGTTGCCATGGTAATCACGACGGCAATTTTGGCCATTTAAAAAATCCTGAAATATGCACTTTTCAAATCCAATTTTTTTCAAAGAATATAAATGCATTTCATATATCCACTTTTTATTATGTTAATTTAGAGCATTATTGACCATCTCAAAAACAGTTTTAACACTTTGCAAAATTATAAAGTTATAACGAGGCTATCGAATATATCAAGAAATTGATCTTTTTTTCAATGCAAATTTTCGACAAAATTATGGTTATTTTGTCATTTTTCAGGCTCAGTTTTCAGGAAAGGCACCAACAGCATATACTTAATAGTAATATTGTCATAAACAGCTAGGTTAGTTAATTAAAGAAATATAAAAATCTCGGTGGGGTAAGAATAAATAACCTAGAAGATAAATGTCAAAGTTGAGTTACCATGGTAACAAGGCAAAATTGACCATTTCTATGAAAACTGTATTACTATGTACTTACCATTTACCTGACCCTAGATATCCATTCTGTTCCTCATATACACGTACCTTTAAGGCTCAGTCTAATATGTAATAACCTTGGAATGATTTCAAGGTCATTTACCTTGTCTTCAAGGTCACTTAGAAAAAACAATTTTTTTAATCAATCTTTTTAAAAGCTCAATATTCATCTGACCTTGATAATAAGAACACTGACCTTGAAATTGTTTCAAGGTTATGATAAGTTTGCAGGATATCTAATCTGAGATATAATGCATGGATTTTTTTTATCTAATCTCCTATAAACACTAAATTCATAGCTATACAGTTTTCTTTTGAAATGGCCATTTTGTCCTGTTTCCGTAGTAACCAACTTTAACATCAATTTTCTAAGGCACAATATTCTTACCCAACTAAGATTTTAACTAACGTAGGTCTATACTCTTTAAGGTACTTGTAGTGCCAAGTATATGCAGTTGGTGCCTTTTCTAAAAATTGAAGCTGACAAGTGACAAAATTGGCATAATTTTGTCGAAAATTTGCCATCAAAAGGGTCAATTTCTTGAAATCTTTGTTAGCCTCGTTCTAATTTCACATTTATGTGAAATATATAAAATTTTGAAACTGTTTTGGAAATGGTCAATAATGCTCTAAATCACCGTCAAACAAAATTATATCTGATATGCACAGATCTTCCTTGAAATATTATGGGTTTAAAAAGTGCCAAGTTTTGAAACGACCACAAATGGACGCCATCGTTACCATGGCAATGGAGGTCAATAATAATAAATAAACATTATTATTGTGATTCATAGGTTAGTATCAATTCAGGTAAATCTTTGACATGCCGTTTCTCAACCTATATTAAAATTGTTTGGGCCTTAAAGAGAATCCATGTTAAGAAGACCATAAAGTAAACCAGAGATGTGCCTTTAATGAAGGAAGTTTGCTGCAGTCAGTTAAAAACGAAATTTGAAACAAAGAAGTAATTAAGAACGAAAAACAAAGGTAGTCTTACTTTTGTATTTTACTTTCATTTAAAAACAAAACCTAAAAAGAAGGAATTTCGGGAAAGTTTAGAGTTATTATAGAGCAATCAAAATAATTGTAGAGCTTCTATTGGTAACCTATATTAGAAAGTTTGCAATATTCTTGTTCAAGAATTTGGTAATAACTGTTTTGCATTTGAAAATATCGAAATTCATTTACCAAAGAGATTCTTTAGTTAAGAAATCGGGCTGGTATAAAACTATTTTTCAAACATCAAATGTACAATGAAATAATTAAACGAGATAAGTTTAGTTGCATTGTTATGTGATTATATAAAATGGTTTTGAAAGATTCCCCGTGTGAGAGATATTTGCTCTCTTTTTATTTCATTTATGGTGTTCTTGTATTTGAAGAGAGCGCTTTGCCAGTTAATTTAGCGTTCAATCATCTTTGACAATTTTCATGTCGATTTCGGGTAATAAACATAACCTGGTCAAAACTTGGTTCGACCTCAATAATGGAGGTATGTGGCCCTTATAAAGACTTTATTGAAAACTCAATCTGATTGTTCGAATTTGTTTCATCCAAACAAAAGATTGTTTTAATGGAAACCCTTGATTGGGCCAAGCTTAGTCGAATTCGAATGGCGCAACAAAAACTATCAAATCAGAATTAAGTTTACAATTTGAATAATAAATGGTTCTTATTCCAAATTGAAAGTAACACATTTGATCACTTAAACCGGAGTAAACAGTTTTAGCAAGGTCCCCTAATATCGGTACTATAATACTAAGTTCGGACACCATTTCGGACTTGAATTGCTACATTTTAATTCTAGCTTTACTCGTCATTAAATTTTTCATCATGCCTCTATAGGAAGAGTTGAAATGTAATGGAGCAGACGTAGCTAGGGTATATCCCAGCCAAGTAGGCATATTTGTCTGACATGAACCTATACCTTGCGTCTTTTTTAAGAAATTACTTTTTTCAAAATCATAATCCATTAAAGATACAGATGCTTCTTTTCGTGTATTTCACTCGGTGGATGTTATTGATACTGGATTTGACCAAGTATTTTGATATTTTTTGGAAATGAGTATTTCTTTCTCTCTGGCTTTATATTTTGGCTTTCCATATTATTTTATTCTTATGCTGCTGCTTACGAGAGGTTACTTTTTGAAAAAAGTGTACAGCATAACACGACTTACTACTTATCCAATTTGGGTATTTGTTGTATTTTGACATTGTATCATCTTATGGTATTTTGTTATTTTATACTATATACGGTTTTAATTTCTGTTGACATAAGAAATTCACATTCACCTGAAAGTTTGGATACAAGATTCGTCGCATTTTCGAAAACTCTCAATAGCTGCTTTGCGTACAGCTGCATCTGAACCTGCAATAAAAATATGATTGTATACATATTGTTATGTGGTAGAATTAATCTATAAATTATTGTAAATTGAAGTCAGTAAAGATAAAACAGAACTGGCTCAAATTAACTTTTTAATAAGACAAAAAATAATAATTTTACAAATTAAATATATAGTAACTTATCTGACAATAATGAAGTCCAAGTAAATATCCAAATTAATAATTCACTGAAGTCCAGCAATAAATGTCCAGATGAATATTCCTTATAATCCTCACTAAATAATCAATAATAGATTCACAATAACTGATGTAGATTTCCAATACAAAAGATGTGCGAAAGAATCCTGTATAAACTAATTAAACTGACTGCCTTAACCCTTTTATGCTAGCTTATATTTATACATACAATACATCTAGAAAATTCATTTACAAGAATCATCCAGAACACCCTCCGTTAACTGCTAATCACATGACTAATATGATTATGTAAGATTGTTCCAGAAATTTCCAATGTGTTAGATAAATTAAAATACTAGAAACTTCTACATTTTTTAAGGTGTAATCACCTTCACCATTTTTAGTGTAAACAAATTACATAATTATGCCAAACATATTACATAACATTAAGGCCTTACAAACTAAAAGCAACGAATACTTTGCATTTTAGAATATTTACAATATTTAATTCAACGGTCAATTGCTGCAGTTTAAACGAAAACAATACTTTTCTCTCTTTTATTTTGTAGCAATCGGTCGACAACATTATGTGTCAACAGCTGATATTAAGCTGATATAACACACATGCTGGACATATCGGATTAGATACGAATCTGAAGTTATTGTAGGGAACCACCAAAGGACTATCGTGGTCAATATCCTATTGTTTCAGAGGAGAAGAAATCTTTGAAAGTGTTTCAATATGGTCAAGTGCAAAACTATGTTTCCTGGATAAAACGCGAACTTGAAAATAACTTTATAAGGGGACAACTAAAGGATTATTGCATTATTGCAGCCAATAACATAATGTGTCAACAGCTGATATTAAGGGGATAGGATGACTGTGAATAACACATTTTTAAAGGAGATTTTTTTAATCTACACGGTAAAAACTTTTTTTATAACCACGGTATGAATCTTTCATTCGAAGTATAATTTAGCTCAATTTAGCTCTATATTTAGCTCCCTTCATCAAAATGGTCAATGGGAGCGATTGCAACCACTTGGCGTTCGTCTGTTGACTTCAATATTCTTTATTGCATCTGAACCCGCTTTAAAAATCAATTCAAACAAATTTTACAGGAATTATGTCAGAAATGTCCCTTAAAAATTAATCCTTTTTGTTCCAGTCTGATAAAAAACATAGGGGTTAGTGTGGAACACAGTTAATCATTGGAACTGATGACAAAAACATCTTTTTCATCATCTGCTCTGATACTATTGAATCAATGTTAAGTAAAGTGTACAAGGGGGTGTACAAGGGGGTGAGGGGGGTCTGTACTACAACGACGTTTGGAAGGTTATTTACAGTGACATTTCACTTCTTTCTGATCTTACAAAAAATATGACGGCCATTGCACTACATATTTTGGAAAAGTAATATTTTGATATTGTACTCTTTAAGCACTCAGGAAAATTCATTTAAACTTTAATAATGTATGGGAGGTTCTTTACGAAAATTGCTCATTTCATTTGGATTTGGAAAAAAAGCGGCTGCCATCTGGTAATGATGTTGAACAAGCGACAATTTGGAAAACCGACAAACTGAAGCAAATTCAGCTAAACTGTATAGAAATGATGAATATTTTACAAAATGATTACGAAGTGAGACTACCCTTGGTAAATTTGCGAAACTAAACAACGGTAGTAGAATACCGAAGGTACAAAGCACAAGATTACATAAATCAAAGTCCAGAGAAGAGGCAAAAGCACGAACACCAGAAGACGGAAGACCAAAGACACTATATGCCCACAAAACACTACAAATACAACATGAAAAACTAAAACACTAACAGTGTAATATCAGGAAGGGTAAGCTTGTCCTTCCTTGCCTACAGCACCCGTCACACAGTCAGTTAGGCATTTATTTAAACTAAGCAATGTCTATAAGGTTATATTCGACGTAATCAGAAAATCACTGATTTCTATAAGCTCAAATCACATTGGTGATCGTAGTGGGAAACAACTTGCATGTTCAAAACGGAACTTTTTGATCGTCAATGCATTGAATCTAAATTATGAGTCAGTATTAACAGGGTATAAGCGGGAAGAGGGGTTAGACATTAATATACTTGCGAACGTTAAGAAATGTGATCTTGGAAACGAGGAAAATTTTCCACCTGCTCCGATAAGGGGAAGCCTTTGAGAGTTTTATGAAATTTTTTCCCGCCTGTAATTGCGAAAAATGAGAACATTCGCAAAAGTTCGGGAACAAAATCCCTATTTTGACCCCCCCCCCCTTTTTTTTGGAAAAGAGCTCTGACACAATATGAGAATAACTTGCGATTAAGTGAATTGCCGGAGGGAAAAGGGCGTACAAGATTACAGACCATTTAAGAAGAAACCAAGAAAACAGAGAGATATTAAATATGATATGTGAAGGAAAGGAACATGGTCGCAGGAAAGAAAACGGCTTATAAAGTTCTCTAATTTAAGTTTAGGTATATGAAGGTAGGGGACAGAAATCTGGGCAAAAGAATACGTTTTAAACCAAATGTTTTTTTTTGTATCATGAAAATATGCTTTTAAATTTGTACATTTCAGAAGCATATAAATGATTTTCTTGTTATTCATTTGATCAAATAAGAAGAATAATTTCATTGGTAAACCTTATTTCAATATCCTTGGTATTAATTCCGTGTAGTAGTATAAGTAACATGTAGTAGTATCAGTAACAACTGGTTTTCAAGAGCCTGTATCACTCGTCTGATCTTTGGGAAAGTAGACAATCTATGTGAAAATTTCCAAGTAGATTCAGAGAAAAACTTTCAATATGTTTGAAAATAATCACAACGTTAAACTATGTTCCCCGGTGGATGCCATCTTGGAAAACCACGAACCTGAAAAAAAAACTTATTGGATGGGGCACCAAAAGACTATTATGCCTAAATTTGGTCTTAATTGGTTCAGAAGTATCAGAGGAGAAGATATATAAAAGTGCTTATAAGGTCCAATAGTAAACTATGTTCCCATCTGCTAGACATATTGGGTTAGATGCGAATCTAAAGAACAGGTTTTTGTAGGGAACCACCTAAGAATATCGTGGTCAATTTCCAATTGTTTCAGAAGAGAAATTTTTGAAATGGTTTCAATATGGTCCAGTGCTTAACTATGGTCCCCGCTGGTGGCCATCTTGGAT
This sequence comes from Modiolus philippinarum, assembly GCA_002080025.1. Lineage (NCBI taxonomy): Eukaryota > Metazoa > Mollusca > Bivalvia > Mytilida > Modiolidae > Modiolus > Modiolus philippinarum. The sequence goes on from MJUU01040025.1 coordinate 50,390, forward strand.
AATTACGAACCGGAAAACGTCTTATTACAGCCAAGTTTAGTTCCAATGGCTCATTAGTGTCAGAGGAGATCTTGGAAAGTTTTCCTATAGATCAAATGTTAAAATAGGATCCAGCTGGCGGCTAGTTTGATAAAATGCGAACCTGAACCTGACAAAAGTGTAAAGGTGACCACTAAGTACTATTGTGGCAAAGTTTGGTTCCAGTTGGCTCAATATTTACAGAGGAGAAGATCTTTGAAAGCAATTCTAATAGGGTCTAATGCTAAACTATGTTCCCGCTAACAGCTATATTGGATAAGGTGAGAGCCCCAAAAAAGCTTTTAGGTGTCAAAGCAAGGACCATTGTGGGAAACCAATTGGTCAGTAGTTTCAGAGGAGAAGATCTTTGAATAAAAGTTTACGCCGGACGGACAGACGATGGCAAAAGCTAATCCTGGTTTTAGCCAGGTAAGCCAAAAGAACATTCAAATTTCGTTTCAGATGGAACAGAAATCTGAAGGTAAACACATGGAACAAAAAGATCTTAATAATAGACATGTCAAGGAAGAGAAAATGGATAAACCTTTTTCAGAATTCATGCTTACCCCCTTTTTTCATTTGCTCTGTTTTCGAGTCTCTACACCTTTGAACGCATGCGTGCAATTCATCTGAAAATAAAAATGAACTAGCATTTTAAATATTACAACATTACAATACATCTCCAGACTCCTATTGTTCGTCAATATCTTTGGGTAGATCCAGTGTTTGTTACCGGACTGACAAACACCGACTGTGACAAAATCGGACTTTTCACCGGCAGTGTCACGTGTGCCACGCGTGGAGCAGATCATGCTTACCCTTCCGGAGCACCTGATGATACCTCAGTTTTTATAGAGGTTCACACTGCTAGTGTTTTAGTTTTGTGGCGTTTTTGTTCATGTTTGTTTGTTTGTTATGTCTTTGTCATACTGTCTCAATTCGTGTTGCTGTGAATTGCCGTGATTTTGGATTTATCATTTTAGAATTTCCCCTTTCCTCGTTCTTGCTTCGGTATTCGTTTGCCGATGTATTCGTCGTGAGTATGTTTCTTATTACGTAAGCACCTAAAGTGTTGCAAAGATAAAGATAAAAATTCTTAAGTCATCAGTCATCTTTGAACTTGAAGCTGAATATACATAATATATATTTTCTTTTCTAGGTATATCCTTCTTGGTAGGTATACCACTTGTTACAAATCAAATATCTACAACAACGCTCGCAAGAATATGAAGCATTCTGGCTCACGGGTTGATTTTTTACGATGCATAGCTGTCAAGAGCACGATAATATATACATACGTGCTAAGAGGACTAGATGGTTAATGAGTTTTGTCTGTCTTGTTTTGACGTTCTGCTTTTTCTGACACTTTTATTAAGGTGATAGGTACGTAAATAGTGATGTTTCCGGATTTCGATAAAATTTTACACGCAAATGCATGAAACAGAGCTGGATGTTAAAGTTAAGGAAAATCGGTGTTAGCTATTTTAAAGTCTGAAACATGACTGATTACAAAATCAACAAGCTATGTTGAGTTCATATAGAATCTATGTAAAACGTACAGAAATATAGAACAACAATTTTTCTTAAAATCGCGCTATTGTTATAACTTATCCTACAATTTTCCTACAAAAATGAAATGTTCAAAACAATGAAATTTCCGTTTTAATGATGCAAATTTTATATAGGGTCACCGAATTCGTTATATAAAAAGTTGAATAAAGGCTATGCTCACCATTTTTTTTTTTTTTCGATAAAACGCGTCGTCGATAAAAGTTACGATTTTAAGCATGATTGGAATAATGGTCCCCTATTTAGTGAAACGAACTCCGCGACCTATGAAAAAATAATATTAATAAATCGGGAATCTCTTTTGCAACATCATATCAGTTTTACAGAAAAATTGTAGGATACAGTTTGAAAAAAGGACGATTTAAAGGGAAATCTACAATTATTTTACGTTCTTTCTAAAGCAAATTTATAACGTTCACCTTAAAAACAGCCTTCAACCAGAGACATATAGGTATCTTATCATTTCTGTTTCAACTGATGTAAACTAGTGTACAAATATGTCAAAACTATCCTTTAAAAAAAATGTATATCATTTATTGCCGTATACTTTCATTTGATTTGTGTTTACTAGTGCAGTTGGCTTGTGAATTGTGGCATGTGATTGTAGTTTTCGGCAATTGTAGTTCTTAACTATTATCTTTGTTTGTCATTATCTTGCATAAACTTACTTATGATGCGAAGTGTTTGGTAAGGTACTGCTTGAAAATTACCGTTTCATCGTTCTGTTTAACTGCACATATGTCTTACAATACTTAACTAGTTATGTAAGTTGTTCGGTCAAAATACAACAAAGGTTCTGTTCAACTGAATACATGTCTAACATCAACTTCCTTATAACTCAGGTATATATAAAACTACTTGTTAGGCTGGCATCGACTTACCCTTGACTTTTTTTGGAATCGTATTTCCATATGCAAATGCAACAAAAGCCAGAAGGGCAACCATTTCACTCCTTATTTTCATTTTGGTTGTCTTTTAGTTTTCGAAGCTGCTATTAACTTTGAAATCAAGACGACTTCCAGACTGTGTTGCTATGACAAATTCGTGAAATATTAATAAGAAAATCAATTCAATAAAGGTATATACGTTTTCACGTCTAAGGAGAAATTTAAAACGTACCTTCGTTTTCTCTTTTATCTCCAATAACTTGTCTTTGTAATCCCTCTTTTAAATAATAAGATAAAGTTAAGAAATACGCTATTTAGCATATCTAGAATAGGATTGTTCATCTAACCCAATGGATTGAATCGGTCAGGGACACAGACGTATAATTTATCTCCGTGACCGCCTTATTAATCGGTTCTTAAAAAATTCCGTCTCATACGATCTTTGAAAAAAGTTCTTTAACAGATATCAGTCCCTTTTGGAAAATTTGAAGTTTCCATCCAAACTCTGATTCAAGATTCTCTTTTTTACTTATTACTGGGATGATCATTTTTTTTAACTGTCTACGACCTTTCAATAGCAATTGCTGTTGAGTTGCTACCGGACACTACCTCAATGGAAGAGGAGGTTTGGCATGCCATAAAACCGGTTTAACCCACCATTTCTTTTGAAATACCTGAACCAATTAAGGACCATGGCGGTCGACAATTTTTTAGGTGGCTTCCACCTCATTTGTCCTTTTGTCTCATAGACTTCGGCTCTTGATAACTCTGTTCGGTAATTGTATTATTGCCCCCATTTACAGAAAATCAGCATCAGAGTAAAAACAAACTTGGGACATGTAATTACAGGAAACAAAAGCATATTGATTTGTTGCCCACTTTCCTGACGGTCAAGGCCATAGTGGCTTAATTAACATCCTGAGTTACCAGCATGACATCAAGACAAAACTTAGTCACATGCTTACTTATTACTCGAGACAGAAGCCTATTGATTTCAGAGATAAGAATTGAATAAAGTTTCAAGAACATTTTGTTTCCATATATGAGATGATTAAAATAGGTTTTATTGGATCCTTACAAAATGAGCTTTCTGAAGGACCTTCCATGCGTCATTCACTTTTCATTAAGTTAATTTTGCTCTAGTAGTTTCAGAGAAGATGATCTTTTTTTTTCTATTTGGTCGAATATAAACTATGTGTTGTGCTTGCAGATGCAAGAACATAATCATTTTTTGTTGAAGAACTTCCATACATCGTTAATGTAAATTTTAATTCAGATTGATCTGATAGTTTCAGAGACGATTATCAAAATCTGTTTTCCACAAAGGTTCCAATGTTAACTATATGATCCGCATTAGCGGCCATGTTTGTAGTCTGATCTGAATATCATTTTATGGAAGGTTTTATGGAACACATGTGTCGTCTTTACTTTAAATTAATATCTATTTTTGGGGGCTTGGTACCGTTAACCCTTAAAACTATGAAATGAAAATTTATAATACAAGGTGCACAAATTGATACTGAAAAGGGAATACATGTTTGATTCCTGAATGTTTAAAGGGAATAAGAATAACAATAAATCATTAAATGAGCATTGTTTGCTCTGTGAACCTTTAATTCAGTAAAAGAAAAGTTTCATGTATCAGGCATGCAGCTGCACAACTAAATGATGTGAGCAACATATCCCGAAAGCTTCATTAGAATTGAAGTTACAATTTCAAAGAAAGTAGCAGGATTACAAATGAAAGTAAATGTTAAAAAGCGATGTGTCTCTCCTGTAGTGCAAACCATATCTTCTCGAACATTTTAGTCGCGTGACAAACAATTATTTTCCAATATTTGTACATTTACATACGTTTATGATTCCTATTGATTTTACAAGCAATATTTCTATTTACAGAATACAACACTAGAAACATCAACTAATTCCTGGTCAAAACAAGTACAAGTATTTATTTAGGTCTAAAACTAATGAAGGTGCAATCATGACACATTGATAGCTAGTCTACAAAAACGCCTTGAACATTTTTTATTTAAATGGAAGTCTTGGAATATCCAGAATTTTATCCTCATAACGATCAATCTCTTGTCTGATATCCGGGGTATCTAGATCTCCATCTGGCGGTTGTACACCATCCATTTCTCCCGAGTTATGACGGTCTATTCCTACAGCTTCACTGAAATCCAAATAACGTTTATTTGTTAAATATACTGTGCAATATATCTTATATTAAAAAAAACATGAGGACATCTGGGACTCCATTTAAAGGGTTGGAGTTATATTTCAGTCTGTTATTAAAATTAAATAAAAATGCACTTTGAATCAATGTGAAGGTTAATTGCGTTAAGGGATATGGAGTACATGGTAACATTAAGCAAACGGAACAACACTTTCATTGTTCATCTTCATCTTGAAGTCACCATGAGGCCTTCAACAAGGAGCAAACACTCTTACCTCATAGTAAGTTCAAGACGGCCCCTAGTACCGGTTTGAGCGGAATTTATTTGTATCTATGAAAGTATAGTTACGGTATAAAATGGAAATGTCAAGAATATGTTACCATGGGGTCAAAGTCGATCTCTAGCCTCGAAAGCTAATTCGGGCAGCAGTCGTTCACTAATAGGGCTTGCATTTGATACAACAGATATCAAATATAGTATTAAAAGGGATTATGATTGTTAAATGTCAATCCATAAAAAATTGTTTCTTTATATGATTATATGTATCATCAATTTTTGGTTCCATATATCTCCTCTTAGCACATTTGAAAAGAACTAAACAAATATTTTTTTTTTATTTTTCTTATGATAGAACATAATTACAAAGCATTGAAAAATCCTGAGAGACTGTTTTCTATTCAAAAGTTACGTATATATATATATATATATATAGCCAGTGTTATGTTCAATTGTTGTGAACACTGTCACTAAAAATGTTTTATGTTTGTCATTGCGATTTGACAAGTCGTTACAATGTGTCTGTATCATAAATGAGGATGAACATCTTTGAAAAGATCCCCAGTTTTACGGGCTGACTAGTATAGGGGGTTACCTCAGATCACTTTTGTCGAGGACCCCCATAGTGCATTCTTTGTAAAATATTTTACATTTACCCTCAATTTTCCTTAAAATATGCAAATTAGTTTAGGTATTTGACCTTTGACCCCTATAGAGGGCGCTGCAATCGTTATTGACGAGGTGGTAAGTGTGTCTTTGACCTTTGGCCTGATACCCTAGGTGTTGTCATTGATTTTGCCTACTGGTCCCGTCTTTATCCCAGCTTTGGCCTTGCTTTTACCCTAATCCTAATCTAATTCTTTACTACATCTTAACCATTGTCTCCAGTGACTGGACCTTTGACCTTGTTGACCTTTGACCTTTGGCCTCGTCCTGAGTGCCTCGCCTTTGACTATGACTTCACTAGTCCATAGTGTTGTCACTGGTTTTGTCTACTGGTCTTGTCTTTATCCCAGCTTTGACTTTGCTTTTACCCTAACCCTAATCTATTTTTTACTACACCTTAACCATTGTCTCCAGTGACTGAACCTTTTTGTTATAGTGTGTCATTGACCTTTGACCTCGTCTTGAGTGCCTCGCCATTGGCTTTGACTTCAATAGTCCATACTGTTGTCACTGGTCTCGCACTACAACTATCCAAGGTACTTTCCTAGGTCTCGCCTTCTACTTTGTCTTCTACTTTGGTCTCGCCCTACCTCTATCCAAGGTACTTTCCTATGTTTTGCCTTCTACTTTAGTTTTATCTTCTACTATGGTCTCCCGCCGTGCGCGGTCCCGGCTGAAGAATAGGCCCGCAGCATCCTCTGAGCTTGGAGTATGAGCCATCCTAACAGAGGACCCCGAGGGAACCCCGGGATATAGAAATAGGACCCAGTATCTCCGGCTTGCGGGGTGTGACCCCTCCTAAACGGAGGCTGACCCCGAGGGTCCCGGGATATAGAAATAGGACCCATTCCGTGGTTGTGCGGGATTAATAAATACACAACCCATCTTTCGGATGGGATGTAAACTCAGGTCCACGTGTTGGGAGAAATGCCACGCTTCCTGCACGTTAAAGAACCCTTGTAGCAAGCTCTTTTTGGGGTGGTCCGTAGGTGATCGGCTACAAGGCTAAATTTCCCGCCCTTGACGATTTCACCCTACTTTTCCAGTGGCAGTCAGAATTTCCCGTCCCATGGCCATTTCCATACC
>MJUU01040026.1:0-34996 GCA_002080025.1 Modiolus philippinarum
TCTCAAATACATTTAAGCTAAAGCAAACTAATAACTGAAGTTCAATTGTACAGAGAAATCATCTATGGAAAGTTTATACTTTGCTTCAAAAAAACATACTCAGCACTCAAAAATGTATGCAGTGCCTTTTAATAATCAAAGCTCTATAAGAGCTGAAAGTGTTCGTATGTGTTGAAGTTTAAGGTGTCTCACTGGTATTATTCCGCCATTTTTGTTTAATACTTGTAGGACATATGAGTAGACTTTTAGGTATTTTTAGTAATTATTAACAAGGACCCCATTGGAAATAAGTCTTTTTGAACTTATTGGTTATCCTATGTGTTCAATATTACAATATATATACTTTTGAAACTACCGGTATTCATTGCTTAACATTGTTTTATATATTGTTTTATGTGTACATGATATTACTATATTCACTTGCCTGAATAAATATTATTATTATTATCATATTGATATCACTATAAAGAAATTAACATGTTTGCAAAAATCTTATGGGGGTTTCTATGCGCAACCTTCCTTTTCAGTCGTGTGAGATTTCGAGGCATTTTGCGAGAAGTTTTTTTGTCTAATACTTGATGCTCTTTTTTATCAAATATAAACATCTAGCTATAGGTGTTATAGAAGACTTTACTTTTTATTGATGGAGGCAAGATATTCCTCTTTTATTGTGTTTTGGGCATTTCAGCTGGTTCTTAAATATTTTTGGTCAAATAAATCAGTGGTGAACTGTTTTTGGATCATTTGGTGTTTTATGTTCTGTTAAATTTTAACTGAAAAAGGGAAACAAAAAGCAGTGCTTGCTGTTCATCATTATGTTGCTGTTATTTGAATTTACAGTTGACTGTTTTGGGGGAAATTGAAAGATTGTAAGTATGTTAATGAAACCACTCTCTCTCTCTCTCCTTTATTTGCCTGATGTACATTTACTGCATTTCTCCTTTTATTCCATTCTTCTATAAATAAAGCAAGCATTACATTTTTAAAATATTTTTTGCCTTTTCTGATTCAGTCAAAAGAGTGGTGTTCTGGGATTTTGAGTGACATTTCGTGCATTACAGTACCAATATGTTTGTTAACGTCATTAAGGCTACTCAGATCAACTATGCAAACTCTGCAGAACGTGGAACTTGCAACGACCTAGTCACTCGCATAGCCATCATGTGGTGCTTGCAGCTCGTTGTATCAGGGATTGTGAATCCTGATTCATAACTCAAAAACTGTTCACTATGATTGCCGGTGGTCCATCCAGTTACATAACTTTATTTACGTCGCCGAAGCCTTAAAATCAACAAAAAGGCAACCAAACTCGTCATATTTACGATTATTTACATGCCGGAACCAATCAGCTGTTTTGCACTCGAATACCGCATGTAAACCCGATTCTAATTGGCTAATATCGAGAATATGGTCAACTCCCTTTCGAGAATTCGGATTATCTCCCTTCAGCCAAAATCGTGTAAACAAACATTTTTTCGTGTGCATTTCTTCAAAATCGTGTTTTATGCCAAATTTTTGTTTCACGATCGTGACAGAAGGTTAATATCTTGTAGATCACGCCAAAATCGTGAAAGTTGGCAGGTACAACTTTCATGAAGAAATCATTTTGACATCTTGGATATATTTTTTTTCATATTCCTACGCGTGAAACAAATAGGCCCTATTTTCGTTTTAATAATGTTCTCGATAATCGTTTAATTTCTCAATGCAGGAAATTTAATAAGTTTAATAAAAGCGAAGTAGTAATTGAAATTGGCTTTGGTGTATTATAAACGTCTCGTACTGTATACTCAAGCCTATTCGACACCTCCTTTTTAGTTTCAATCCGCCATCACTTTAAAGCCTTAAAGCACCTCGATTCCCTGTTTAGCTGTGTTCAAACATTTTTACTATTTCAGGACAATAGTATGTAACGTTCTACCAGATTATTCAGTAAGTTTACTGTATTATTTACAATTTTATAAGGAGACTTTTTAACCTGTTTAAAAGTTTCCCGCCCTGCCACATCTATTTTTATCCAATTCAAGCTGAACCGATAGCTAAAGTGACGAACACTAAAAACTACATACAGAATTGACATAATTCGTATTGATAATTTCAACATCGAAAATGCTCTGTAGTTTGCAATTGAAGTTTTTTTTATTAGTCTAGCCTATTTTCAGTGAGTTTACAGAAGATTCTGGATAACCGAGAAACTTGACATCTTAACACCCCAAAAGCTGCTAAATCACAGATTTGTTCAGCCTATGTTAATTTCATCCCTAAAGAAATTCTACGGCCGTCACCATAACATCATTGAAAGATATGACGTGTAAGTGTCCTAAATGAAAGCGGATATTTTCAGCTAGACTTACGTCTCCTCGGATTTGACTATAGAGATTTAGACTTTTTCCTAGATATTGACTCACAGTATGAAGGGTGCTGTTAACAGAGCATGACAAGCGTACCCTTCCGGAGAACTTGATGTCATTTTCAGTGTCATGGGAGTTTACACTGCGAGTCCCTTGGTTTTGAATGTTATTTGTTTTATTTCTGTGCTTTGTAGCTGTCTAAAGCCATGGTTTCCTGTGTTCTCGTTTTGACATGTGTTTGAACTTCCAAGTTTTGTAAATACCATTCCTTTGTTCCTTCGGTATTCTACTGCCGCTGTTGTGTCAATGGAATCATGGTTCCCTCCTACAGCAAGTTTTCTAATTATCCCCGCACTTTTGAAGAAAGTTCGGGGATAATGTAATATCCTCCGTCTGTCCGTCTGTCTGTCCGTCACACTTTTCTTGTGACTCAAACTCCTCCTACATTTTTTGATTTAGGGATTTAATTTTGTTGTAGAATTGTTGCATATAGTCTGCAGATGCGCAATAAGCTTTCGGATTTTCGAAATTGGTCTTGGTGCAAACAAGAGGCCCCATGATGTCAATTTTTACACATGTGGCATGTGACAAAAACTCCTCCTACATTTATGCATTTGGGGATTTAATTTTGTTATAGAATTGTTGCATATAGTCTGTAGATACGCAATAAGCTTTCGGATTTTTGATATTGGTCTTGATGCAAACAAGAGGCCCTATGATGTCAATTTTAACAAAGACCCAAAGATGTGAATTAGACACATGTGGCATGTGACGCAAACTCCTTCTACATTTTTGGTTTTAGGGATCAAATCTTTATGCAGAATTGTTGCATATAGTCTATAGATTTGCAATAAGCTTTTGGAATTTTGGTTCCGGTTCCAACTTTGGTAAATTTCCTGAAAATGTCAAAGAAACATATTTTTTTTTAATTTTGGCATATTATCTTATATTCTGACAAGTGTTTGGTAAAAAACAAAATTCTGAAAACTTAGGATTCTGAAAGGCGGTTCCAATTTTGGAAAATTTTCTGAAAGTCTCAAAGACCACTTATTTTTTGGAATTCTACCTAGCAAGCATACTTAAAATGTTTGTGTAGTTTAGGATGAACATTTTCATTAATTGGATTTCAAAAATATTTGATTCCAATTTTGGTAAATTTCCTGAAAGTCTCAAAGACCACTTATTTTGAATTCTACCTAGCAACCATACTTAAAATGTTTGTGTAGTTTAGGAAAATCATTTTCATCAACTGGATTTCAAAATTATTGATTCCAATTTTGGTAAAATTTCCTGAAAGTCTCAAAGACCACTTATTTTTTGGAATTCTACTTAGCAACCATATATCCTAGAATTCTTTTAGTAACAATAATGACTATCAATAGATTGATTTAAAAAAATAGGGGAAAAAAATTATGCCCAGTGTGTATAATAATTGTTTTCTGTGTCAAACAGGGAGTGCGGGGATAGCTGTCGTTTCCGACAACATCTAGTTCTTTATTACATTTCCTTTTTATAAAATTCAAATTGGGTCTGTGTTGTTCATCTGTTTGTGTGTCTCATTGTTTTTACTTATGTAATATCTATGTTTTTTTTTGGTGTTTCTGACGTTCCATTGTCTTTGGATTATTTTTTTTTTTTGACTTGCGAACAAAACACCCAGTACTGCATCACAAATTGCCCACTCCAAATGCGCTGTAAAAGTTAAAGGTTGATAGTAACTTAGACTTTGCCTCCCAAGTATTTGTATTTTTATCTGCAATACTTATTATAAATTTTGTACTTTCTCTAAAACAATGCTTTTAGTTTCGCGGACTGAAATATTCGCGATTTCTCATCATATACTGTCTCATATGGACTATATTTCACGGTATGCAATTTTCGAGAGATGAATCGTTGAACCATTGATTTACTTTTTTTTTATCTCCGAGGGGTTGCCCGAGGAGATATGGAGGTCGTTTGTATTAAACTTAATTCTAGCAATAAATCTTGTGAAAAAAACTACATTGCTCTTAATAAGCTGTAGTTATCCGATTCCATAAATTACAGATGATCAAAACACTGAAAGTACAAATTAATCATTGTCAAAAATACAGGAAAACATGTATTTCTTGAGAAAAGAGCCATTCTCATGGGATTTAAAACAACGGCAGTAGAATACCGCAGGAACAAAGCAGTGAAATTTATTAAAATCGAAGTCCAAAGACATGGCCAAAACGAGAACACAGAAAACAATGACGTTAGACACAAAACAATGACGTTAGACAGATACAAAGCACAGGAATAGAAATCACAACATTCAAAACAAAGGCATTCACAGTGTGAACTCCATTGAAAATGAGAGTGACATCAGGTGCTCCTGTAGGGTAAGCATGTCCTGCTCTGTTAATGGCACCCGTCACACTGTGGGTGAGTCAATCCAGGAAAATGTCAAAGTCGGTAGTAAAATCCGGGAAGACGTGAATCGAGCTGAAAATGCCCACTTTCATTTGGGATACTGACACGCCATATCTTTCAATATCTTTCAATGATATTATGGTGACGGCCATAGAATTTCTTGAGGGATGAAATTTACATAGGTTGAACAAATCCCTGACTAAGGAGCTTTTGGGACAGTGTTTTTGCTCTGTTCAAAAAATTACTGCTAAGAAAGGGAAATTAAAATCATCACGCTTGTCATATAGCTTAGATTTCAAACGTCAATATACAACAAAAGATCTAGGTACGAAGCTGAAGTAGGTGTTTCAGTTGTTTCTTTAATTTCAAGCTCATTGGGATAGATCTGATGTAAATTCTCAAATTCAGAATTATTAAGAGAAAGTACATCGTCTATGTAGCGGAAGCTGAAATTAAAGGACTGGGCTAAATGTTTTTGTTTTCTTTGAATACAAAAGTAAGTGAGAACTGAACCGTCAATCCAAAACGAACAATCCAAGGACAATGGCAACATCAGAAACAAAAAAAAAAAAAACAAACAAAGATGAACAACAGGGACCCAATAAAAAACCATGGGTGAGATCAGGTGCACCGGTAGAGTTAGCATCTCCTGCTTCTTATAAGACACCCGCCGTGTTGAACATGTCAAATCCGGTAGAAAAGTCAAATCCGGTAGAGGAAACAACAATTTAGCTTTAGAGAGAAAGATCTGTTGTCATCTGGGAAACAGATATCCCATAGCGGTCCACAAGATGGTGATGTCGACCATAAAACTTCTGGAGGGATGACTTCAAGTTTTGGGTAACATACCCTTGTTGAAGTAGCCTATTTGTGAGCAACCGGGCTCTATCAAGGAAGTCACTGTATCGAACACAGGCTCTTGAATAGCGAATGAGCTGGGAGATGTAAACTCCATATGCCGGCGCTTTTGGGATGTTGGTACAAAGAAAAGGAAAGTTTACTATTGGAAAGGTGAAGTCATCGCGTTTGTCGTACAGCTTAGGTTGAAGTCTACATCTGTTGTCAATTTCAAGGTGAAGGTCAAGAACGAGACTGACGTAGGAGTGTCTGTGGTATCCTTAATTTCGAGCTCTTTTGGATAGATCAAATGAAGAAAGACTTGGTCTCGTACGAGTAAAGGAAAAGGTCAGCTTAAAAGCGTCGCACAATTAGTTCCCATAGGAATCCCTATTGTCTGTTGGAAAACACGACCTCCGAATTCGACAAAAATACGTCGGTCTAAGTGTACTTCTTGTTTGAATCAGTGTGGTTCTTAACAAAATATGTCTTGTCTTCCCCTTAACTAAATACTAAAACTAAACTGTTTTCAGTTTATTGTGTGGTAGGATTGTATAAAGAGTAGAAAAGTCAAAACTGTGTTCAATTTAAACTTGTAAATATGTTGCATTAATGTAGCAATGAACATTTAGCTACTTTTTATTTGTGATACCTCATTTGAAAATTTTAGAATATAAAAGAATATAAAAAGAAAATAATTTTTAAAAAATATTTTACAAATATAAGTTAAGTTAAAAGAATTCCAATTTGCTCTAATTACACGCATTGGTTATATTTGTGTTTAACCACATATTGCAATACCAATGTATCAGAGAAGTGCCTTCTATATTTCTTAAGCAAACACGACTGTCACTGTGCTGATCACATTCATTCACTAGGGTTTTGCACCTTTCAATATCTCCAAACTCACGGGTGCAGCCATTTTTAAAATCCTCGTTGTCGGTAATCATTTTGTTACTCCACGTAACAGTGAAATGGTTATGCATTGGGAGTTTTAAATTGGTTATTCTAACAATGTGATTTTTCTTTGTGTAATTTACATACATTTGAGGATGTTGGTTTCCGTTCACATTGACGTAAACATTGTCGAAAGTATCATCGAGTCCCAGTACTTCAATTTTATCTATAATGACGCCATGCGTTCCTTTCGTTCTATTTTGCATAACGTCCATGTTCAACCATCCATTTCTGCACACAAATACACTTCGAAAATAATTGCCTTTCTCATAATTGTCTATCCCTTCTCCATCGTCCCAATAGAGCATACCTCCAGCAAAGATAAATATGTCTGCCTTGGTTAACGCAACTTTTAAAGTAAATGGGTTTTTACGACTAAAATGGGTATTATTCGCTGGTTCTTGAAGAGGTAGAAGGAATCCACCGCGAATATGCAGTGGAATAGGCGTGTCGGGATTTACATCTATTTCATTATAGTTTGAAGCGGTGTAATTAATTTCTTTTCCTGTATACCAGTCATACCACGTTTGGCGTGGCAAGTAAAATTTAAGAGTTGTTTGACCTTGTTTCAGAATCGGCGAAATCATAAGAGCAGATCCCCACATGAACTGTTCGTCGATCCCGTAAGTTTCAGGATCTTGGCTGAATTCGTGATGTAATGGTCTTATAATAGTAGTCCCGAAGTTATCAAACCCTATATGTGCCGAATAAAACAAAGTTTGTAAATAAGGAAGTAACCAGTACCTAGTATTAAGAGCCTCTTGAGCAGCTTTAGAAACTTCTTTACCAAAAGCTGCAGGGTCCTGCTCGATATTACCAAACCCATTATGATTTCTACTAAACGTATAAAACGCCCCAAGCTGCATCCACCTTTTACAAAGCTCGCTACTTGTATTTTCAAAATATCCACAGATGTCCGCACCTATATATGGTATGCCAAACATATTGAACTCTAAAATTCCAATGATTGACAATTTCATGTCTTGCCAGGAAGCTGTATTGTCTCCAAGCCAATGTCCACCGTATTTTCCACTACCCGGAAATGTTGAACGAGATATCACAATCCCTTGTTGGCCTGTTGCTGTTTGTATTGCGTCCAATGTTGGTTGCGTCTGGCTCCAACCATACAAGTTATGAACATCAAAGTGACGCAATGAAGAGCCTTCACCTTGAGTGGCTACCATACAAACTGTCTTGTCCGAGATACGGTTGATATAATTTGTTTTTCTGTCGTCATACAGATAAGCAGCCATTGTCCTGTAGGGTGGATCTTCGTACGGATCTCCTTCTACACATTTCAAACTCCAGTATGGCTTATCATTCTGAGGCCAGTTCCAGATTCGATTTTTATTTGTATCGAAATTGGCTGGTTCATTCATATCAATCCATAGTCCGTCGAAATTTAATTTTGTATCATGGTGCTTGACAATTATTGCAGCGGTCAAGCAAGTGGCAAAACTTTCAATTTACCGACATTGGAATTTAAACTCCCACGCCCTCAACCTTCCACTGACTAACCGTCGTACAAAGACAACATTGTATACATTTGTCAGGTTTTCACGTCTGATATATCTACAATGTAGACATTTGACATCAATTAAACTAACACATTGTGTAAGCTTGTGGTGTTAATCTTGACTTCATTACATCAACAGTTTTGCCACTTCCTTGACCGCGGCAATAATTGCTTCCATACCTCTTTGGTTTCATTTTTGAAAAAGTCTGGGAAAACCACCTTTCCTTTTGGCCACACCTGAAAATGAATATCAAATGAAAAAATGTCACTTTATGAAATGTTTCGATTAGGGCAAATTATAACTCAAACGAATGGAGATTACTCATCGAGATACATGAAGTGGCCAAAGAACATAGATAAATTTAAGTTTTCAAGATTCAGACCCTAAGGTTAAAGCTGTAGTTTAGTGAAAATTTCACAATGATAAAGACCTTTCTTTCCAGAAATTTTACATGTAAAATGACTCCTACCTTAGCACAAAGAAAACTTCTATTTCATATGGACAGAAAATCGACGATGCAATGAGATATGTTAACGCTCTCTTATGAGCCACTGGAAACTTTTATTTGCGTTTAACTTCCATCATGGTTCTTTTACCTTCCATCATGTTTTTTTTTTCTAATTCATCTTGATGTTTCCATTTCATAGTTTCTATTTTCATAATCATAAGTTTGGTTTCTATCAAAACGTTTTTTAAAATTTCATCGTCATGGTTTAACGGTTTTAATCGCGGGCTTCTGTCAGCGGAATATTGTAGTGAGCATGAATTGTATCAAGTATCAAGTATCATAATACCTGATGAAAATACCATTGCAATGGTGAAACAATCATAATGCAATTATCACTGTTTGCACAATGGTAACGGCCACTAATACTTCATTTTCATGCTAAGGTGTCGCTGCCTACACATCCATCGCAAACCTGCTCAAAAGTATTTCCACCAGTGAAATTCACCTACAGAATTCATTTCCGGGTAAATTTTCATAACATTTACATTGATAAAAAGGGAATGACATGTAGTTTGTTGCAGTAATTTTGAAATATTTTNCTTAGGTCGGAAAATATTTAAAATTCCTAGGGGTTTTTAAAAAAATTGGGTTCCGGGCCCCCCCTTTTGAAAAATATATTGGTCGGGCCCCCCCTTAGCAGAAAGTCTGGATCCGCCACTGATACCTGATGAAAATACCATCGCAATGGTGAAACAATCATAATGCAATTATCACTGTTTGCACAATGGTAACGGCCACTAATACTTCATTTTCATGCTAAGGTATCGCTGCCTACACATCCATCGCAAACCTACATATATTCGGTGCTCAAAAGTATTTCCACCAGTGAAATTCACCTACAGAATTCATTTCCGGGTAAATTTTCATAACATTTACATTGATAAAAAGGGAATGACATGTAGTTTGTTGCAGTAATTTTGAAATATTTTTAGGCCCGGTAGTTAATTTATTACAATTTAAATAGGAACCAAAATATTTTACGTTACATTTTACTAAACATATATAGTAAATTTTGACGCCAAATTTTGTTTATATTTGAAAACTTCATAAAATTATTTCAAAATAACTGAAAGAAACTGCATCTCAAGCTCTATTTATCAGTGCAAATTTTATGAAAATCGAAAATGAATTCTGTGAAATTTTTAAACAGACACCATTTCAACAGGAAATGCACAGGTAAATTACTTTTGAGCACTGAGTGTACAATGTCAGAAACTCAGATGCTGTGGCGATATGGGTCCAGACTTTCCATGCTAAATAGAACAAGAGGCTCTCAAGAGCCTGTATCGCTCACCTGGGTCATGGCTGATACAATAAGTCAAATTAATCACAACGTTTAAGGTTCTCATTTTCAAATTTGTTTATTGACTGTTTAAGGGTCTCATTTTGAAGTTTGCTGATGTTATATGATCCAAAATTAATCTATGTTCCCCACTGGGAGCTATTTTAGATGGGGCGTAGACGGACTGTCACCTTTCTTGAAGAAGACCATGTAAGGATCATTGTGCCTCACTTTGGTTCTAATTGGCATAGTATTTTCAGAGGAGATCTTAAAATGATTTCCCACAGACACATTTTATGACGGGGACCAAGTAAGAACCATTTTGACTAAGTATGATTCCAATTGGCCATGTACTTTCAGAGGAGAAGATCTTTGAATATGTTTCCCTACAGCGTCCAATATTAAAAACACGTTCCCTCCTGGTGGCGATCTTGGATATGATGTGGACTTGCTGAACACATTTTTAAAAGGGCCACCTAAGGACAATTTTGACTAAGTTTGGTTCCAATTGGCCCATTATTTTCAGAGGAGAAGATTTTTGCAATATTGTCCAATTTTGGACAAAGTTACCTGCTGGCGGCCATCTTGGATGACGTGCAGTCTTGCCGGACATAATTTTTAAAGGGGACCATCGAAGGACTATTGTGACCAAGTTTGGTTCCAATTGGCGCAGTGGTTTCAGAGAAGATCTTTGAATGCTTTCCCATAGGGTCCAATGTTAAACCGTGTTCCCTGCTGGCGGCCATCTTGGATATGATACGGACTTGCCAGACATTTTTTTAAAAGGGACCATTGTGCCCAAGTTTGGTTCCAATTGGCCCAGCGGTTTCAAAGAAGACGTTTGAATGAAAAGTTTACGATGGACGGACCACTGACACAGTTATAGCAAGAAGATCACCATGGCATAGCCATGCAGGTCAGTTATTAATTTATGCAGGCAATGAAGTTGAGATGCTACTTCAATATTTATCTGGGAGAGATGTTTGCATGGTGGGCAAACAAAAATTACCACTTGACACAATATACATTTATATACAATTATTATTAATTTGTGAAATAAGTATAGATTATGAAAGTAATTTGCACAAAAAAATGTAAAAATTTTGCTCTTGATTATGTAACAAATAATTATTTTTAATAAAATGATAGCAGGGAATTTTTCTAAAACTAAACCAAAGAAGATTTGGAAACAGAATTTAAAGGGAAATAACCCATAACCATATGGCATTGAAAAAAAATGGTGAAAAAGAGTCAATAAGTACAACACGGGCTACTGAATTTTCTTTAAAATTTCAGAGTATGTAGATCTTGGTATGCTGAACATTTTTGCAATTTACACTTCACCTCTATCTGTTACAGTTTTTGAAATAAAAAATAAAAAATGCATAAATTTTGAAAATTTCCCGGAAAAAGGGCTGAAACTCTGAGACTGGTTTTCCGATTTTCTTCAAAACTGCAAGGTAGATAGATCTCGTCATTCTGAACAATTTTATCCCAGTCAGATTTTGATATCTGCAACGGTTTTTGAGTTATTTGCCAAAAACAGCAATTTACTCCAATGTTCTATTTTTAGTAACAGCGGCCATGTTGTTTGGTCCTCAGACTAACCGAACACATTTTTAAAACTACATACCCTGGTGATGACCCTGGCCAAGTTTGGATTAAATTGGCCCTGTGGTTTCAGAGAAAATTTTTGAAAAATGTTTACGACGGACGGACGGACGGACGACGGACGACGAACGCCAAGTGATGGCAAAAGCTCATCCTGGCATAGCCAGGTGAGCTAAAAATGAAAATAAAGCGCATCTTTACAATTCAATAAAGCATTTACTTTACTTCAAAAAAATAAAAGCTTATAGCTTTTTTATTGGTTTTTTGAAGTGCTGATCGGCCAAATTAACAATATCAAAGGAAGAAAAGGGTAACCGACTTCCGAAGATTTCCCACCATTATCAGTAATAATATATGACATTAATACAAACAAGAGTTTCTGATTACATTTCTGGCACATTTTGATCTTAAATTTATAAATGAATAACATCTTGAGGACAAAGAATTAAGCCATGTACTGAGATAGGAGTTGTTGAAGGCCTCATGGTGAAGTCAATTTCTTGAATAAGCATCACTTTTTTACAATTTTCAAAAATAGCAATAAAAAGTTGAAGACTGGATAAGCAATTCTTTTCCTTTTTGTTCATTCTAAGTTTAACAATTTAGTGTATAGCAAACAAAACTGGTAAAAATTCACAACTTCTATGCAGCACACGCTATAAAGTAATATAAAGGGGAAGCTCTGAAAAGACATACTTGGCAGCTGGATGAATACTGAAGAAGAGTCTAAGAAATATAAGAGGATCCACTCTGAAAAAAAACACATACGGTTGAATGCAAAATGAAAACAAATAGAAAATGTGTCCATGGTAAACGGATGACCCTTGCTCCTTGCGATCAAAACCCACAAATGAAGATGGGATATAACAATGTACAATATATTCATAAAATGAATGTCAAACAGGATCTGTCTCCTGTAATAATCAAGTATGTGAACATGTTTTGCTTTGATATAAAATGAAGAATTCCAAAATAATCAAAATCAATCTTTTTTTCGAAATAATTATTAATTTTTAGCTGTAACTGTTTTCAATGAAATGTTTGCAAAAAATGGGGTTGCTAAGTAGAATTCAGGAAATTTACCAAAACAGGAATTGGAGATTTTTTGCAATTTTTACTATTGAAAATAATTCTTATCACTGCAAGGAATTGGAAAAGATATGGGTGATGGGCAAAATTCCAAAAATTAACAGGTCTTTGAGAGTTTCAGGTCATTTACCAAAATTACAATCAAAGATTTTTGCAATTTGACTTTTGAAAATTATCATGATTATAATTGTGTGGAATTTTAAGATATGCTTGCCAAGTAGAATTCCTAAAAATAACATGTCTTTGAGAGTTTCATGACATTTATCGAACTGGACAAAAAATACCAGGTCTTTCAGAGTTTCAGAAATTAAGTGGAAATTGGAATCAAAGAATTTTGAAATTTGATCATTATAACTGTTTAAAGAATTGAAAAAAAATATGGTTGCTAGGTAGAATTCAAAAAAAGATTTTCAGACATTCCAATAAGACTTCATATCTTTATTCGACTTTAACAACACTTTAACCACAGGGTGAAAAAAAATTCTTGCGCAAAAAACTAAGTCTAAATAAGGAAAAAATACAGAAAAACTATTAAAAAAAAAGAACTTTCCAAATTTTTCAACCGGAGTTAAGTTTCTGACCATTTTCTTGTTTCTAAACTTTCAGATGATTCCAAAAAGATTTGATGAAGTTACAGACGTTTAGAAAACTTAAACCAATGCTGACGACGAAACTGACACTGTCGTCAGAATTTGGACAGCTGTTTCGCTTCAACGAATTTCAAAAATACAAAAATGTGTAGGATTTTATCTAATGTCTTCAATTCTGGATTTGATCTGGTGAAGGATGCTCAATTTACCACCCAAAAACCAAACGTTTCATTCCTTTTTTTATCCACTGTGCGTTTTACCTCGAGGGGAGCGACCCATTAATCAAAAGGGTTATGCCTCACATGAAAAATAAGCATGAAACCAAGTTCTTTATCTCATCATCCAAGAGCTCGAAATTAAGGATACTACAGACACTTCCAGGTCGACCTCGTTCCTTGACCTTTATCTTAAAATTTACAGCAGAGGTACATTACAAACTAGGATGTATTTCGAACGCAATGACTTCAGTTTTCAAATAGTCAACTTTTCTTTTCTTTGTAGATATATTCCAAAAGCGAGAGCATATGGGGTGTACATCTCCAAATTATTCGCTACTTAAGGGCCTGTGGTCAATACAGTGACTACCTTGATAGAGCTCGGTTGCTTACAAATAGGCTACCTAAGAAATGGTTATGTTACCCATAACTTGAAGTCATCACTATAGAAGTTTCACGGACGACATTACTATCTTGTGACGCTATGGGATATCTGTTTCCCAGATGACAAAAGATCAAAAGAGGTGACATGTTCAAGACGGCGGGTGTCTTATAAGAAGCAGCGGATGCTAACTTTAACGGTGTATCTGATCTAACCCTATATTTTTTCAGTGTTGTTCATCTGTATGTGTGTCTTCATTTTTGTTTTCTGTCCCGTACTTATATGGTGTCCTTGTATCTTGGCGTTTCCGATGTCGTGTTGTCCCTGGATTGTTCGAGGTTTTTTTTTTACTTGCGGTCCGGTTATCACTTACCTTATTTGTGATATGATGAAGAAAAAAAGAAGTTTTTTTTTTAAATCTTGCTCCGTTTTTAACCACTGACTGTAATTTTGACATTTAGGGTAGAAACTCCAAAATCAGGAGGGTTGTCTCAAGTGATAAGCGAGTAGGTGATTAGGTTTGGTTGTTCACCCGGAAGCCAACATTTTCTTTAAACTGTCTATTATAAGCCACCGTGAACTTGACATTCGTGTTAACTATCGCAAGATAAATGTTTCTAGCTCGTGTGATAAGTAAGCATGTGACCAAATTTGGCTTAGATCTTAGAAAGGATACTCAAGTTATCACCCAGAAACCAATCTATGGAGTACGGAATCGTAATATTATGCCGCTGTCCGCGTAGAAGTGGCGTTCATGTAATATGCAAGTGTTAAAGAAATTCTATGACGCAATCCAGAAGCGGATTTCGTCCCTAATAAAATCAAGATAAATCTGAATTTACTAAGTTTCTAGGGAGCATTGCTCAACGCAAAAATAATGCTTCAACACTATCTACGTAAATGCGTGGCGACATATAGCAAGAGGCTCTCGAAAACTAGCGCTCATCCAGGGGAATACTTAAGCTTCAGCTAACAAAAAAATCCCTGAAAGTCTTAAACCGAAATATGTATCCTTCTGGATGCTACATTGTATAGGATGTGAAGCTACGTATATGAGTTGGCCGAGGATTTTGTTTCCATTAGCAAAGGAGTTTCAGTGTAAATCTTTCAACAGGTTCCGACTGAGTCCCAAGTTAAAGTATGTTTCAGAGAAATTAATTGAAGTAAAGTGCTTTGTAATAAAAGGGGCGATCAAAATGCCTGAACGCGCAGCATCTTGACCACCACTTTTCAGCGATAATACAGACATGCTGGATTCTATTTTTAAAGGGATTGACCATGAACTTGTGACCAAGCTTGGTGAAAATTGATACAGAAGTTTCAAAGAGGACTTTATAAATTTTTCCCATTGGATTAAATTTTAAAGTATATTTCCCACTGGCAGCCATCTTAGAATAGATGCAGACATGCTAGTAACTATTCTGATAGACCACATAAGGATAACTTTGATAAAGTTTGGTCTCAACTTGTCCAGTTTTTGAACGAGTTATCCAACAGGTCCAATAAAATATGTTTAACGCTGGTCGCCATCTTGATTTGCATGCAGAAATAACAGACCCCGTTTTAAAGGGTATTATGATCTGGTTTGATGACAATTGGACCTGTTGTTTCAAAGATCATTCAAAGTGTTCGCAAAGGGTCCGATGTTGAACTATTTTCCAAGCTGGCCATCATCTTACAATAGATGAGGAAATGCCGGACCCTTCTTTTGAAGATGGCCACCTAAAGACCATTGTTACCGAGTTTGGTTCCCGACAATACGTTTGATTAACAAGTAAAGGACGGCTGTGCGGAATAAAATGATAGCAAAAGCCCGCCTCGACCATGCCAGACGAGCTAAACACGGTTTACCTTCGAAAACGTTCATCAAGTTAGACACAATATCAAATTAAAATGCATTTTAGTAAATGCTATTTTGATGCCAAACAAACGGACGGACGCTCACTCTAGTAATCTACATGTGTCAAATCTGTACTTAGCGTAGGCGACGACCCAATGACCATTCATTGGAAAGTATTTGGTGCAATATTCTTTTGCGGGATTCAGACAATTTTATAATTATAGAGTTATGCTCTCAACTGGAGTCCAGTATCTGAGTTCTGAAATGGTGACATTTTTAAAGATCATTCCTGGTGAAAGATCAGTCATACACCATTCAGGTACCATTAGATTCAATGTTAAATTGTCTCCGTCATGTTTGCTATGGGTCTTATGCACACTTTGATTAAAATCATCCCAAGAAATGTGGTTCACTATAAAACCATGTCCTGTGCTCAGTGGTGGCAATGCTCATCAACAGATCGGAATAGAACGGGATATCTTTGACATCCCTTTATGTACAACTTGGTTAGAGTCGATTCTATAATTTCAAAAGAAATGTTCATTGTATTTTTTAAAAAGGATTCGATGTTAAAATGTGTCCTTCGACACAGGTTGCGATTGTTTTTCATGAATCGGAACCACATTAGCATCTTTGTTAAATGTATGTCTTCCATATACCGGTATATATTTTAGGCAGTTTAACACAGTCTCTTATAAAGAGAATATGAAATGTGAATACATATTTTTGCCGATCAAAACAAATTGATAAGCAGTTTTTGTAACGGTCCTTTCATTCATTTCTCTGTAAATTTGCTAACATTCTGCCACATTGAAAGAAAGGACAGACGACGACCGCCAAGTAATGACAAAATGGTTAGGTAAAATAATGAAAAATATAAACGGTGTATTTCTGGAAGATAAACCACCAGTTCAACAATGTCACTCAAGCTTAAAAATACAAAAATACCCCAAGTTGCATAATGAGCAGTAAATTATGTTATGCTGTACACGCGTTCCAAGGAGTAACCTCCAATAAGCAGCATTGAAATCAAATCATAAAAATGTAGGTTACAGTCACATTAGTGTTATTCAGATTACATGTGATAATATATACTAGAAAAAAAAACACAAAAACCAAAACAAACAAAAAACAAACAAACAAAAAAAATAAAAACACTATAATTTATTCCTTCTCAAATATTTTTTTTACCCGTACAGTAAAATTGTTTACAAGTTTTATGCAAGCAAGTAAAACCCTTTGTCAATTTTACTCGTGAAGGATTCTCGAAAAAATATGGAATGATGACGTCACAAGACGCGATTAAATTTCGATTTCAGTTTAAAAATAAACACCTTTAGTGAATTCTTTAGGAAAATGATGGATGTTAAAATGAATTAGTAATTTTGATCTTGTAAGTGTGGCAGAGAGAGCGTGCATAAAAAATCAAAATTTTTGAAATTGATCTTTTCCAAACAAAAAAAAAAATCCAATTTTCTACTGAAACATTTTTGACAGCATATAATTATAGAAACTTCTTACCTTAAATTCTAATCAATACAGAGACATTTGAATACATTTTTGAAATATTTTCTTGCACTAAAATTTCGTAAATATTGGAATAATTCCGACTTTGCCGTAAAAAGAGACTTTACAAGACGTTCATGAAAAAAAAAAAGACTTTTCTCAACATTCAAGAACGCAAACCAATCTCAAATCAATTTTCGGATATTCAATTTAACGATTTCAAACGAGCTTATTCCTTGAATCCTAATGACGTTTGAAAACATGCAACAGAATTTTTTTCTGCAGTTTAACTGTAATATATCTTGTCTTATTGTAACAATATAATTACTCAACTGTTAATTATTTTGAATATTTTTAAATATTGGTATCGTTTCTTTTTGTGTCTAGAATATTTCAGTAAGTAAGATAACAATATTTGAGATATAAAAGTAGTATGAACGTTTGAATTTCACAAATTGGAAAAGTTGCACTGTAAAAGGGATTACTTTGGCGTGGTTTAAATTTCGCGATTGTGATTCCTTAACTTATTGGCGAGGTTTTATTTTCGCGATTCTCACTTACGTATCGTTACGTTTTTAATTTTACACGAGGGAAAATTTTCGCGAATATGTGCCAACCACGAAATAAGCGAAAATAAACCCCTCGCGAAAATTTCCCCTTTTACAATAATTAAGCAGAGATATTGGACATCATTATCATGAAACAAATAACTAAATACCGATTGCGAACTTGCTGTAAACTTAGTTTCTGTAATGATCATTTCGACAACTTATGTCTCATCAGTGTAGTTTGGAAGACTTTCAACCCAAAGATGTTAAGAAACTGACAGAGAACAGAGAACAAATAACCAATATGATATAAATGGAAAGCCAAAATCAGCTAAGGACTGAGCCTTGTATTAGGGAGATACTCCTTACTTTCAACATATTTCACAAAAATATTGCAAGTTTCCAAATAAATTCAGTTTTCGGATCAGCACCGAAGTACTGACTACTGGGTTGGTGAATACCATCAAGAACTAATAGTCCACCAGCTGAAGCAAAGACCCGGTGGTAACAAATAACTAAATACCGAACTTGAGTTTCTAAATATAGCCTTTTCGACAACTTATGTCTCAACAATTGTTGAAGGTGTCGTAATTATCCTGCATCGTTTTTATAGAAGTACTAAATGCTACAAAAAAAATGACACAAATTCAACTATGTCTCTATAGCGAAAAATGTAGGTAGAGTTATTGAACTTATATGTTATGATAAAGGTCAGTAGGATATCACAAGTCTTGAGATATGGACAAATATGAACGTCTGCAAAACAAAACAAGAGCTGTCGCCGAATGGCAGCCAGATATATCCCCTGCTCACTGAACCCTGAATCAATATGAAAACTGTAAATTTAGGTAGGTATGGACACAATATAGGTTTGAACACAGTACACGTGTGGACACAATACGAGTACTTACATGATGATATAATACTCAAGAAACAACTTTTCACAAGGGTTCCAATGAAAATATTCTGTTCAAATAAGACAAAAAATTATCTCTTTTTTTTTGCCTCTGATATTTTACGTACATATCATAAGCATAAGAGAAATTTCGTTAAAACACTTTGAAAACAAATTCTCAAGAGGAATTCAATGAAAAAAGTATTTTCTGCCACAGCTTTATTTCACAGTATCTATCCTTTGAATTATTTCTTTGAAAAATTGTCCTAAAGATCATTGCAGATTGAATCAATGAAAAGTTAAGTCAAATTATCTTTCCTTCCTGGTTTTGTATAATAATTATATCCCTTCATGCACATCTCCACAAAGTCTCCTTTCTTTTATCAAAATGCTTCGAATGGTTTAAGAGGAGTTGTGCTTACGAGGTAACCTGCGCATATTGAATCAATGAAAACTCGAAGTCAAAATCATCTCCACTTCCTGGTTTTGGACAATAATTATATTTCTTCATGCACATCTCCATATAGTGTCCTTCTTTTGTGTAAAGTTTCATCAAAATTCTTTCAGTGGTTTAGAAGAAAATGCGCTTAAGAAGTAATCTGTGCAGATGGAATCAATAAAAATTTGAAGTCAAATTATATCCCTTTCCTGGTTTTGATCAAACAAACAAACAAACAAACAAACACATTATTGTCAATCAAGACGCCCCAGAGGAGCTGAACAATCTCAATTAAATTTAAATACAATGATTACAATTGATTAGAATGATAGTATAAATAAAAAGTGAAAAAAAATACAATTATACAAATATGCAATATACTGCACACACAAATCCTTCATGCACACATCCATATAGTGTCCTTCCTTTGAGTGGTTTAAAAGGAGATGTGCTTACAAGAAGTGTGGACAGACAGACGGACGGACAAACAGATAGGGTGGTTCCTATATACCCCTAAACTTCGTTTGCGGGGGGTATAATAAAGCTCACCATAAGTTGTTACGAATTCAATGCATTAGTTAAGCAGGAGGATTAGTGGAAATCATTATCAAAATGCAATTGTAGAAGGCGTTGTTATATTCTCTTTTTTATAGAAACGTTACTGTACAAAATATAAAATTCTAAATAAAAAATGATAACTACATCCTTTTAAGTGATATATGAGAATACTAGTATTGAATGATGCATTAAAAATCTTATAACAGTCATGATATATTAATTCCATTGAAGAGTAAATTCGGATCCTAATGGGAGACTAAGCATTGTTATTCTCAATAATTTGTACTTTTCCCTATATGATATATTTACTCTGGTTTGTTCCTTATTAATGTTTACATTGTTGACAAGTATATTTTTGGGTTTATGACTGATACCGTAAATAACCACATGGTCAAACACAAGGCCGCTAATAGCTTCACTAGTGTTGTGATCAATGCTCATACTCAACTTATTCTGGCTCACAGAAAACGTTGATATATAATATGTATCATTTTCATATGTATCTATTGTCTCTCCATCATCAAAATACAAATCTCCCGAGGCTGTATCATTTTTATCGAGTGCCACAAGTAGACCCAATCCTTGTTTTCTACTGAAAACAGTTGTGTTTGATGGATGTTGTGTTGGAATGATATTACCTCCCTTTATAAATATTGGTATAAAATCACGAGGTGCTGAAATAATTTGCTTCGTTTTAACGCTTGTGACTTCTTTTCCATTGTAATAACTATACCATCGACCTGCTGGGAAATAAACTTCGACATGAACTTTTCCAGCACTCAATACTGGAGCAAACATCAAACTAGAACCCCACATAAACTGGGTATCAATGTCCCAAGTATTTTTATCTGAGGGATAATTATGAGCTAACGATCGAATAACTGTTCCACCATTAATGTGGGCGTGGAAAAACAATGTATATAAGTACGGAAGTAGGTAATATCTGATCTCAAGTACTGTTTTGGACGAGTCTGCTACAGCCTGGCCAAAATATGCCGGATCTTGTGGCTTTGTTCCTATAGTATTGTGATTCCTAGAAAATGTATAAAAAGCCCCAACTTGCATCCATCGTTGACATAATTCAGCGTTGGAGTCCCCGAAAAATCCACAAATATCTGATCCTATGTATGGAATCCCAAACAAGTTAAATTCCATACTTCCTATGATTGAGTTATGAATGTCACGCCACTTACTATCATTATCTCCTAACCAGTGACCAACATATTTACCACTGGAAGGATACGTGGAGCGGCTTATGACCATACCTCTCTTATTTTGACCAATTGCCTGGCGAAGACCTTCTAATGTAGGTCTCGATTGGCTCCATCCATACAAACTATGCACATCATAATGATTATACTTTCCTTCATTTTGAACGCCTACCATGCATAGTGTTTTATCCGATAATCTAGCTCCGTAGATTCCTTTTGGCTTATAAGGAGGATCATCAAGGTCAGATTTGGGACATTTTAGACTCCAGTATGGCTTATAATTTTCAGGCCAATTCCATGGGCGCTCCTCATTTGTTCCAAAGTTGGCTGGTTCATTCATGTCAATCCAGAGACCATCGTATGGAATTTTTTCATGGTGTTCTACTATTAATGCTTTCCAATACGAGTGCGTTTTAGGATTTAAGAAATCGGGAAAAACAGCTTTACCTTTAGGCCAAACAAAGCCTAACATATTTGTATTGTTATGTTCAGCAAAATCTGGGCTTCTGTTGTTGGGCCACTTGATAAATACGTCTTGTTTAAGGCCCTCTTCATAAGGCTTGTAGCCTGAGACATTCGTGATCAAAGCCGGATCTAAAATGATAATAAAATGCATTCCTTGACTTTGAAGTTCATTAACATATTCTGGTAATCCACCAAAATTCGCTTGATCAATTGTGAAATCCATTCTCTCATTCATATGATCAATGTCCGCATACTGGACATCAAATGGTATTTGAGCATTTTTAGTTCTTTCCGTAGCTTCTTTCAGTGTTTCTAGATTATTGTAGCCGTATTTACAGAGTTGGAATCCAAGTGCCCAATACGGAGGCATATATGGCTTCCCAATTACTGATGTATACTGCTGGATAACATTTTCTGGTGTGGGTCCGAAAAATAAATAGAAGTCTAATATTCCACCAACGGTACGGTAAGTAAGGGTAGGATATGGCTGTAGAACTATTTCCATTGCATTACTGTTCAAAAGAAGTACACCATGTGTGCTTCCATCTTCTTCAATACACATATAAAATGGATGGACTCCGTATAAATTGGCATTGTCGCCCCAATTTACACCATTATCCCTTGAAAACATTGGCCACCTTTCATATTCGAAACTGTGGCGAAATGTCTTATGTCGATTCTCACCAAAACCATACACATTCTTAGAAGGAAGTTTTGTAACAAACTGTAATAACTGTTTTGCAAAAGTCAACCCACCTACTGATGTGTCCAAAATAACTGTTCCCGTGCTTTTTCGCGACACTTGAATGGAAAATATCTTGCTGTTGTCTGTTTCATACGTCACATTGTAAAGTTCTTTGCCCTCATTGCCAGGTGTTGGTATTTCATTTAATTCGATAGGTACTTCATATCTTTGAGAAGACGGATCTACAACTTTGATTTGTAATACATTTTCATTATGACTTGTTACAATCATTTGTATGTTTTCAATGTCGTCCTGAAACATTTGAGATTGATTCAACCATTGCAAATTAAAAGAGCGATTGCGATAATCGTAAACATTTTTAGAAGTTAATTTATAGCCATATATAGTTGAATTGATGAAACAGTAAGGTACAGAAGGAGACTCATCGATAGGATCCCAGATACATCCGCGTCTTCCACATTCTTTTGACAAATCACTAATTTCCTTGTTTTTGTCTATATCTGGGAAACAGTCAACTCGTAATGATACCTCTTCACTTACACTCATTTCATTTTTCCATTGTATGCTGTAATCTTCATGCATTGGGATATTCAAATTTGTTACCCTGACAAAATGGTTCTGCTTTGTGTAATTTACAAACTTCTGTGGATGTTGCTTGCCATTTACATATATATACACATTATCAAAATCCTTCTCATCAATTCCAAGAATTTCTACGTTTTCGACCATGACACCATGCGTTCCTTTTGTATCATTTTGGAAGACCCCAAAACTCAACATTCCGTTTCTACATGCAAATACTCCTTGAAAATACTTTCCATTTTCGTAATTATCTATACCTTCCCCATCATCCCAATAGAGAATACCTGAAGCATATGTGTAATATTGATCACTAGTTAGGGCTACTTTGAGAGTAATAGGGTTTTTACGACTAAAATGTGTATTGTTAGCCGGTTCCTGGAGAGGCAAAACAAATCCACCTCTAATATGAAGAGGGATCGGTGTATCAGGAGTAATATCCATTTCATAATAGTTTGAGTCAGTGTAGTTCACTTTTTTTCCAGTGTACCAATCATACCAAGTCTGTCGTGGAAGGTAATATTTCAGAGATTTTTGTCCTGGTTTTAAAATAGGTGAGATCATTAAAGCAGGTCCCCATAAAAATTGTTCATCTATTCCATAGGTTTCAGGGTCTCCACTAAATTCATGATGCAATGGTCTTATAACTGTAGATCCAAAATTTGCAAACCCTATATGTGCTGAATAAAACAAGGTATGCAAATAAGGAAGTAACCAATATCGAGTGTTAATGGCATCTCGTGTAACTTTTGTGACATCTTGGGTAAAGGCTGCTGGGTCTTGTTCTATATTGTTAAGTCCATTATGATTTCTGCTGAATGTATAAAACGCCCCAAGCTGCATCCAACGTGTACATAACTCATTAGTAGTGTCTTGAAAAAATCCACAAATGTCTGCACCAATATATGGTATACCGAAAATATTAAATTCTAAAATCCCTATTATTGACAGCTTCATATCTTGCCAGGAAGCCGTGTTGTCACCCAGCCAATGACCAGCGTATCTGCCACTGCCTGGATATGTGGAACGTGATATCACAATTCCTTGTTGACCAGTAGCTGTTTGAAGTGCATCAAGAGTGGGTTGGGTCTGACTCCAACCATACAAGTTATGAACATCATAGTGACGATATTTAGCATTTTCACCTTGGGTTGCTACCATGCATATTGTCTTGTCAGAGATTCGGTTCATGAAATTGGACTTTCTGTCATCATAAAGATAAGCAGCCATTGTTCTGTAAGGAGGCTCTTCATACATGTCTCCTTTCACACACTTGAGACTCCAGTATGGTGTATCTTCCATAGGCCAGTTCCATATACGGTCCTTATTTGTGTCGAAGTTGGCAGGTTCATTCATATCAATCCAAAGTCCATCAAAAGTTAGTGTGTTGTCATGGTGTTTTACAATCAAATTTTTCCATACGACCTTTGTGTTATTTTTGAAAAAATCGGGAAACACAGCTTTACCCTTTGGCCATACCTGTAAAAGAAAAACAGTATGATTTGCAATATGCATGATGAAATTTATGTTTCTTTTTTTAAATTTTATTTTTGTAAAATTTCAGATGAATAAATTTAAGCTTATGCATGATCAAATTTATGTCTTTTTTATTTTTTTATATGGTAAAATGTCAGATGAATCAATTTTAGCTTGTTTTACTCTCTTCTAACTCCCTTGATGAAGTATAGATAAGTGAGTTCTTGCATGATTTTCATAGTAACATAATGGTATCTCTCACCTTCTTCACGTGAAAAAGAAACTTACAAATAGCATCATCAATTCAATCTCTAGGATTAAAAAAAATACAAAACCAAAAAGAAAACAAAATACCAAGTTTGATTAGTTTATAGTTTCATTCATCAATACAGCCTTTTCAAAGACTTGCAATGCTTTATGGGTAAAACTCAAATGGATGAAAATTTGAACACACAGAAGTGTACATAGTTATCACATATAATACCATGTCAGATGTAACCTGGTATAAAAAGGGTCTTTCTTAGAGGATGCGTCTCTCTCTTTAGGACACTCAGTAATGGCCCCAAAGCATGATTTTCATGTTCTGTAGTTACTCTAGTTTTGCCAATTTATCGACTGGTGATCCATTATTATTTGAGTTGTATTTCACCGATATTTTAGAAGAAAACACGACGAAAAAATTAAAGTATATTCAATTCGGCATATGGAAAAAGACTGAATGTGAAAAGTTGACTGAAACTGGATACAGATACAATAATATAGAAGATATGAACCAAACAAATACGGAACATCAAACTCTCTGTACATATGGTCCTTTTCGAAAGGGAACCAACCACAAATTGTACGTTTATTTTTTTATGTATAAATTAACAGTAACGTCGGTATTTACTTATTCTAAATCACATAATATTGAGGACCTTAGACCCATTTCTATTACCTGACATTCCGTTGAAGTAATTGTTATTTATTTAGTATTTTACTCATTCATATTTGAATATTTGACGTACGTAGAATAAATGCGTTTACACGGGGAAAATATTGAAAAGGGATATGGTGAGAGCATGAATCGACAACGTAATGAATTACAAAACCACCACCAGCTCATCCGATACCAGACAACGTGTAATTATGTGGCCTTGAGGATCATGAAAAGCAAGCAGCAATCAATTGTTATATTACCTACAGGTAGAAACTATAAAGAAAAAGTTACAAATGTTGTCCCCAATCTACAGTTTAGTCAAAATTTAAATTCATACTTAAGAACGAATTGGAAGTGCAAAAGCATATTCAGAAGCATATAATTACTTTTTAAAAGAAGCTTGAAACATTAAATTCAGACTATTTCTTGTTCGTTTGTTGTATCTTTGTTATACTAAAAGTCCCTATTTCAACACCTTTGTTTTGTAGCTTTTTCTGTTCACTGCCTGCTACCTCAGTATTCGGTTGTCAATGTATCATTATAACAGAATAGAAATGACTTCAAACAACGTTCTGGACAATCAAGAACAATATGTAGAGTGGGTCTTGATGGAGTTTAAGCGAGAAGCGGGACTGGCCTTTGTATGTGAGCGGGAAACGGGGTCGTCACAAAAAATGCCACTGAAAACGGGATAGGGTGTCGGGCGTGAAGCGGGAAATTCTGGAAAAAATCCCCGTGAACCGGGAAAAGGGATGTTGTTTAAGAGTCTTTGTAAAATATTTTCCAACCCGTGAAACTGGAAAATATTGGCGGGATTTTGGGAAAGAGATCCCCGTTGTGACCCCGTGTGCACCAGACCATAATATTAATCATCAATTTCAAACTTAGCCCTTGCAGGTGAGAGGCGACGGGGTTATATGTGAAAGAAATTTTTAGTCCCAGTAAAGAAAGCATTCTGTCACTAGATGCAGTCTTAGGTGTGCCTGATACGATGTAGCGCATGTTAATCGCGACTAAATTCTCCTGTATCATTTTTACACAAATATTAAATTCTCCTGTATCATTTTTACACAAATATCCATTCTATCGTAACCTTGCACGAAAAAAGTAATATTATGGCTTATAAACTAATAGAATTAACTAATAGCATGTAAGTAAAAAAGAATGAACTATAATCATTGTTATGAACAGATCTACATTCAGTCATGCATAAAATGTAGCTCAGACTGCATCCAAAGCATTCACTGCAGCTGTCATTAAAAAAATGCATCATGCATACCAATATGGTTGATGTGGGACATGTTCGTGAGCGGGAATGGAACCACAGGGCTTTTTTTTTACCTTCGTTTTACATCCTTTAAAGGGACTCATACCCCATGTCAAAACACCTATTTTTTCCCAAAAAATATGTAAAAGTTCCCAATAGAGTTGAGCATTTAAATAATGCTTTTGATTCAGAATCCGTTAGCAGAAATTTCTTTATTAATTAGTTCAGAGGCAGACAGAAGATGGAAAAGTGGGATTTTAAAATAACGAGAATGATTTTTTGCATTTTATAGGCTAATGTAGAATAATGTATGCAGTGGAAATATCAAAAGAAAATTCCCAAAATGGATGTCGCCGATGAAATTTTCCCAATTTAAAGGGTTTGGGACTTATTTTAATAAAAGTAGAAAAGGCCCTGAACCATGCTACCTACCAAGTCACTCGTACGTTAAATGTAGGTCATAGACAACATCCGAAGCATGCATTGTTGTCATCCCAAAATGCATCATGCATACCAATTAGGTTGATGTTGAATGTGTCAGTAAGCGGGAATGGACTTAAATCATTCTACCTAACCAACACTAGCAAATATTGTTATGTGGCAGAAACGTCCAATTAAAGTCAGCAAAGATAAAACAAAATTGGCTCAAATTAACTTTTTAATCAGACGAAAAAATAATTATTTTACAAATTAAATACAATATATAACTTATCTGACAATAATGAAGTCCAAGTAATAATCCAAATGAACAGTTCACTTAATTCCACCAATAAATGTCCAATAGAATAATCCTTATAATCCTCACTAAATAGTTGATAATAGATTCACAATAATTGATGTCGATTTCCAATACGAAAGATGTGCGTGATAATCCTGTATAAACTAATTAATCCTGTATAGACTTATTAAACTGACTGACT
Source organism: Modiolus philippinarum (assembly GCA_002080025.1). Lineage (NCBI taxonomy): Eukaryota > Metazoa > Mollusca > Bivalvia > Mytilida > Modiolidae > Modiolus > Modiolus philippinarum. The sequence continues at coordinate 27,063 of MJUU01040026.1, forward strand.
TAACCCTTTTCAGCTACCTCATATAAATACATTTATTATTTCTAGAAAAATCTATCCACAAGATATAACTAGAACATTCTAATCAACTGACAATCACATGATTAGAATGATTATGTAAGGAAAGCCTCTAGAAAATTCTATGTGTTAAATATTATATTTAAATTCTAGAAATTTCTATATGTTCTAAGGTGAAATAACCTTGACCCTGGTTTATTGTAAACAAGTTACATAACTAGGCCAAACAAATTACATAATATTAAGGCCGTACAAAATAAAAACAATGAATAAAATGCATTATAGAATATTTACAACATTTAACCACCTATAACACCTCCCCCCAAAAGAAAATGTTTGAATGCAATGAAAAACATTTAAAATAAACAATGAGGTGTTATGAAATTTATCAAACTCTTGACAATGCGTCTGCAATGACATTATCTTTTCCTTTAATATGTCTTATGTCTAGATTAAAACCTTGTAAAGTCAAACTCCACCTCAAAAGACTTTGATTTTTATCTTTCATTTTATGAATAAATTTAAGAGGGTTGTGATCAGTATATACAATGATAGGCTGAACTGAAGATGTAACATAAATTTCAAAATGTTGTAAAGCCAAAATCAAAGACAAACATTCTTTTTCGATTGTGGAGTAATTTCTCTGGTGCTTATTAAATTTTCTAGAAAAATAACAAATAGGATGGTCTATACCATCTTTGCCTTCTTGTAATAAAACACCGCTAGCAGCAACATCACTGGCATCTACTGCTAACCTAAATTGACAATCAAAATTAGGTGTTGCTAAAACTGGCGCACTTTCTAGGATGGCTTTTAGTTCTTCAAATGACTCATCACAACTTTTAGACCAAATAAACTTTACATTTTTTCTCAATAGTTTAGTCAAAGGCTCACTAATTGAAGAAAAGNTAATTTGCAATCACATTTTGAATTTCAAATTTTCTCATTCCAGATTTAATGTTTAATTTTAAATGTTTTCCTAAAATAATCAACTCATCCTTTTTAAGCTTCTCAAAATTCTCCACCTGACACGTAGACATGAATTGTTCTAGATCAAATGATATCTTGAAAAAATTTTATTGCTGACTTTTAAAAATTTTCTATTAGACAAAAATATAATAATTTCTTTCTTAAACAATTTCGAAGATCCCGGACGATAGCCCCCAATTTCTGTTATGTGGCAGAAACGACCAATTAAAGTCAGCAAAGATAAAACAAAATTGGCTCAAATTAACTTTTTAATCAGACGAAAAAATAATTATTTTACAAATTAAATACAATATATAACTTATCTGACAATAATGAAGTCCAAGTAATAATCCAAATGAACAGTTCACTTAATTCCTCCAATAAATGTCCAATAGAATAATCCTTATAATCCTCACTAAATAGTTGATAATAGATTCACAATAATTGATGTCGATTTCCAATACGAAAGATGTGCGTGATAATCCTGTATAAACTAATTAATCCTGTATAAACTTATTAAACTGACTGACTTAACCCTTTTCAGCTACCTCATATAAATACATTTATTATTTCTAGAAAAATCTATCCACAAGATATAACTAGAACATTCTAATCAACTGACAATCACATGACTAGAATGATTATGTAAGGAAAGCCTCTAGAAAATTCTATGTGTTAAATATTATATTTAAATTCTAGAAATTTCTATATGTTCTAAGGTGAAATAACCTTGACCCTGGTTTATTGTAAACAAGTTACATAACTAGGCCAAACAAATTACATAATATTAAGGCCGTACAAAATAAAAACAATGAATAAAATGCATTATAGAATATTTACAACATTTAACCACCTATAACAATATGTTTTGATCTTGTTCGGCCATTTTGATCATGATAAGATGTTCCATCTAAGACAAACCCACATATCAAATAGTAATGACCTTATTTTAATACATACTAGGAAACTTAACATGATCACTGGACCGTGAAATTGAGGTCATAGACAAAAGCCATATAGCAGACTGTCATATACTACCCAAGACCAACATATACACCAAATATCATTGACCTACCACTTACAGTTACTGAGAAAATGACCTAATCACAAAAACTTAACATGCTCACTAGACCGTGAAATTGAGGTCAAGGACAAAAGCCATATGACAGACTGTCATGTACTACCTAAGACCAACCCACATACCAAATATCATTGACCTACCACTTATAGTTACTGAGAAAGTGACCTAATCACAAAAACTTAACATGAAAGTTTACATCGCCGCTGCCGTCGCCGTCATACTTTGTACGCATATGTCTCGCTTTCCGCGCCTTTCGTCGCGGACGAGACAACAAAAAGGTCAGACCTTGAGTTTTTACAAGTCCTATAAAAATGATAGTAATAGCATACAACAGTTATGCGAATGCTATCCATCGTTCAGCATCTGTCTTTTTATAGGTCGTCTACATTTTTGCCTATCTGATAATCATAACACATGGCTTTGTACCTTCAATAAATCTTTGCTAGAACATTTTATTAAATATTACAGATATGCACCATACACTTAAATCGCATATTTTTTCTTTATTGCCAGTTTGTAGTATACAGTGCAGACATTTCTTTATAAACAACTATCTTAAAGTCATTGCTAACCAGTGATACCCTCGATACTTAACACCTTGAAAATTGACCAAGTCGGTAAAAGGAAGTAGTAATCCGACGGGATACAAAGCTTTGTATCATTTACCATTGAAGTTTAAGTATTCATTAGCCCGGTCGTCAGACTTGTCTGAAATGAAAAGTTTACCTTGCTTTTCCTAGAAATTTACTGCTTTTATCAAAATTCTAACCCCTAAGAAATACATAGGATTCTTTTCGTGCATTGCACTCGGTTGATGTCCTTGGTACTGGACTTGGGCTCCTTTTCCGATATTTTTGGTAACAAGTTTTCTTAATTATTTAATTATTATTTAAACAGCATAACCAACTTACAGTTTATTATGCAACTTGACTCTATAATGAATCTATAAGGTTTGAGACCAACAGTTCATTTCGTGAACATTCGCAACTAAAACTTTGCTTAACCTTCCCGACATCATATATTTCCTGAAAGGTATAAACCTTCTCTTCATCTAAGTCAAAAATTTGTTATATATTTAAAGCATTGAAAGAGATTCCTGAGGTAAGGGGGAAATAATATATAAACACATAGCATGACGGCTGAAATACGAAGAAATAGTTAATGAGAAATCTCCTCCGGCTTTAACTGTTTAAAAACTACATCTTTACCTTACACTTAAAATAAACGTGATATATCAATGTTAAAACGGCTGTAACATGTACCTTCCATACACTGTTTTCACATGCCATCAATATAATCAATCTGAATTCATCTGAAATCAAGTTGGAGATCAAAGTGTCTATACTGTTGTCATGGTCCTCTCCATGAAGCTTTTTTCATATCAAGAGGACTCACATTCTAAAATGTGTGTTTTTTTAATAGAAATTTGATTAAAAAATAACTTATAAGTGAAAATAAATGCCTACGCTGAACACAGCATATTACGGCCGTAGCATGTCGACAACAAATGTAATTTAAAGTAATTATGGACACAGTAAAGAAATTGACATAGTAACTGTAATTAGTTGAACTTAAGGAGCTTGACAAAGTAAGTAGCTGGACAAAAACAAAGACAAGGGAACATTGAATTAAGCCATTTTGATCCCTGAAAGCTCGGAAACAGTAAAAGTTACACAAAATCTGTTGAAATACAAGAAGATTCAAAAATAAAAAATCCCACCATTGAAATCTGATGAAAAATACAGATTTCACAAATTGCAATTTTGGCCCCTTGAGTCCTTATAGCTTGGAAACGGTTAGAAATAAACCAAATTTGTTGGCTTTCTGCCAAAAGCTTACAGCAAGAGAAATCCAAAGAAAAGAATCCCATCGACTTGCGATGAAAAACTAGAGCTGTCGCCGATGGCAGCCAGTTATACCCCCCGCCAATTGAACCCTGAATCAATATGGCAAGTGTAAATTTAAGTCTGTGCATGTGGACACAGTACAGTTGTGGACACATTACAAATTTGGACACAATACAAGTATAGACACAATGATATACCTCTCCCTTTTTTCCAGAAAATATTCAAAGACTAATTATCTCCCCTTCAAAATTTCGGACAGAAACTATATAACTTCATGCACATCTTCAGGTTGTTTACTACAACTGCGTAACATTTCATCAATATCCAAGTACATGTTTAAGAGAACATGCGCTGACAAGGTAAAACCCCCTTTTTTACAGAAAATATTCAAAGACGAATTATCTCCCTTTCAAAATTTCTGCAGCAACCATATAATTTCATGCACATCTTCAGGTGGTTAACTACAACTGTGTAACATTTCATCAAAATCAAAGCAGCTGATTTGGAGAATATGCGCTGACAAGGTTCGCCCTTCCCGATTTCCCAGAAAATATTCAAACACAAACTAGAGCTGTCGCCGATGGAAGCCAGTTATACCCCCGCTAATTGAACCCTGAATCAATATGGCAAGTGTAAATTTAAGTGTGAGTGGACACAAACTAGTTTTGGACACATTACAGATGCGGACACAATACAAGTAGGGACACAATGAGATACCTCTCCCTTTTTTCCAGACAAAGACAAATTATCTCCCCTTCAAAATTTCAGACAGAAACTATATAACCTCATGCAAATCTTCAGGTGGTATACTGCAATGTGTTACATTTCATCAATATCCAAGTCCAAGTATCTGTTTAAGAGAACATGTGCTGAAAAGGTACCCCCCTTTTTTCCCAGAAAATATTCAAAGACGAATTATCTCCCCTTCAAAATTTCCGGCAGCAACCATATTATTTCATGCACATCTTCAGGTGGTAAACTACAATTGTGTAACATTTCATCAAAATCCAAGCTGCTGTTTTGGAGAAAATGCGCCGACAAGCTTCGCCTTCCCCCTTTTCCAGAAATATTCAAACACAAATTATCTCCCTTTCAAAATTTCGGACTGCAACCATATTACTTCATGCACAACTTCAGGTGGTGTATTACAACTGTGTACAATTTCATCAAAATCCAAGCAGCAGTTTTGGAGAACATGCGTTGACATGGTTCACCCTCCCCCTTTTTCCAGAAAATATTCAGACGAATTATCTCCCCTTAATAATTTTTGACAGCAACCATATTACTTCATGCAAATCTTCAGATAGTGTACTACAACTGTGCAACATTTCATCAAAATCCAAGCAGGGGTTTAGAACATGCGCTGACAAAGTACATGGACGGACAGACGGACGGACAACCCCAAACTTTGTTTATGGGGGGTATAATTATCTCCCCTTCAAAATTTCGGACATCAACCATATAACTTCATGCACATCTTCAGGTGGTGCACTACAACTGTGTACCATTACATCAAAATCCAAGCAGCGGTTTTAGAGAACATGTGCTGACAGGGTTCATCCCCACTTTTTCCAGAAAATATTTAAAGACTAATTATCTCCCCTTCAAAATTTCGGGCAGCAGTCATACTTTTTCATTTTCAACTTCAGGTGGTGTACTACAACTGTATTACATTTCATCAAAATCCAAGCAGCGTTTTTGGAGAATATGCGCTGACAGGATGCACCCTCCCCCTATTTCCAGAAAATATTCAAAGACGAATTATCCCCGCTTAAAAATTTCGGACAGCAACCATATTACTTCATACACATCTTCAGGTGGTGTACTACAATTGTGTAACATTTCATCAAAATCAAAGCAGCAATTTTGGAGAACATGCGCTGACAAGATTCGTCCTCCACATTTTTTCAGAAAATATTCGAAGACGAATTATGTCCCCTTAATAATTTTTGACAGCAACCATAGAACCGATTCAATAAATCTGTCCTCACCGTGAAATGGTGACGTGTATATCTTTTGTCAGCTTCTGTGTTAAAGAAAACACTATGTCATCAAATGTAGACGCAAACCGAAGAAATGTTGTGTACATGCTTACCCAATGTAGCTTTTTGTCATCTTTTCACAAAGAACTGCCACTTATTGATATAGAATCAATCAATGAATCAGTCAGAACATCACTGCATTTGATTGGTCAAGAAGATCAGGTAGGGACACATTTATTGAATTGACCCTATTACTTCACGCACATCTTCATATGGTGTACTACAACTGTGCAACATGTCATCAAAATCCAAGCAGGGCTTTAGGGGAACATATGCTGACAAGGTACATGGACTGACAGACAGACAGACGGACGGACAGGGTGATTCCTATATACCCCCCCCCCCCAAACTTTGTTTCGGGGGGTATAATAATGCTTTTACATATTTTGAAAACAAATTATAGTTAGAAACGGTAAAAGCCAAGCCGCATCTTTGGCATACTTTTGAAAGCTTACAACAAGAGGAATCCAAAAGAAAAAATGGGTCAAAAACTCAAATGCGTTTTGGTGTTTTAAGCTATAAAGTGTTGTTTTATAGGTTCCGTAATGGCTCTGTGTATAGAATATGTTAAAAATATTGATAAAAAATGACTTAGTTAAAAGGCCAGGAAAAATAGGAAAAATATTGGAAATAATTCTTTAAAGCCAGGTGCACATTTTCAAAATATATAGAAACAATCTGTGAAGTTTCAAAGGTCAGAGATGAAAACTGTAGGAGGAGTTGATTTCACAAAATAGGTACCTTTGTTGAAAATGTGATAAAAAATGACTAAGTTCCAAAGTCCCTAAAAACAAGAAAAACTTTTCAAAATAATTCCAAAAAGGGAGGTGAACATCTACAATATATATATAAACACTATGTGAAGTTTCAAAAATGTAGGTTGAAAACTGTAGGAGTTGATTTCACAATATGTACCCTTTGTTGAAAATGTCGATAAAAAATGACTAAGTTCCAAAGCCCGTAAAAATAGGAAAAACTTTTCAAAATAATTCCAAAAAGGAAGGTGCACATCTACAATATATATAGAAACATTATGTGAAGTTTCAAAGATGTAGGTTGAAAACTGTAGGAGGAGTTGATTTCACAAAATAGGTACCCTTTGTTGAAAATGTCGATAAAAAATGACCAAGTTCAAAAGTCCGTAAAAATAGGAAAAAATTTTCATAATAATTCCAAAAACGGTGGTGCACATCTACAATATATACAGAAACAGTTTGTGAAGTTTAAAAAATGTAGGTCGAAAACTGTAGGAGGAGTTGATTTCACAAAATAGGTACTCTTTGTTGAAAGTGTCGATAAAAAATGACTAAGTTCCAAAGTCTGTAAAAAATAGGAAAACATTTTCAAAATAATTCAAAAAAAGGGAGGTGCACATCTACAATATATATAGAAACATTATGTAAGTTTCAATAAAGGGCTACGCCGAGCGCAGCATGATACGACCGCAGCATGTCGTCCACTGAAATTTGAAAAAGTGTAATTTAAAGTGAGTATGGACATAGGAAAGAGCTTGACACAATAATTAGATGGACGCAATAAGGAGATTGACCAAGTAATTAGCTGGACACAAACTAGGGAAAATAAAAATTTGCCCTTATGACTCCTCATGATTCCTCTTTGACCCTCTATAGCTCAGAAACGGTAAGAGCTACGCCCAATCCATTGACATGATGCTGAAAGCTTATATCAAGAGGAATCAAAAGAAAACAATCCCATCGAAATGCGATAAAAAATAAAAATTTAAGGTAATCTGTAAATTTACGATTTTGGCCCCCTTCGGCCCCTCATAGCTCGGGAACGGCAAGAGATACGTCAAATCCTTGGAAATACTACTGAAAGCTTACATCAAGTAGAATCCAAAGAAAAATCCCATCGAAATCTGACAAAAAATAAATTTTTTAGGTTATCTTTAAATTTATGATTTTGGCCCCTTTCAGCCCCTCATAGCTCGGAAACGGTAAGAGCTACGTCAAATCCGCT
>MJUU01040028.1:0-13707 GCA_002080025.1 Modiolus philippinarum
TCCAAGCTCAGAGGATGCTGCGGGCCTATTCTTCAGCCGGGACCGCACGGCGGTTTAAATTAATATGACGAATTCACCATATAAAATTTTAGAACGAAATTGAATTTAATAATAACATCGACAGTTGGTTCATTCCCAATATGTTTAAGTTCCTTCTTACTGTTTGGTTTGTATACATATTATCTGCTCTGTGATTGCTCAAACTTTAACCGCGACGTGATCACGAAATTATCTTACACCGATTTTTCATTCTATGACCGTTTTTTGGATATGGTAGCCCGTTTGGGAGAGTTCGTCAAACTTGTTTAACTGACGAGGATATGGATAATTTTAAATCCTTTCAGGAGTAATTTTTGTTTGGTAGTAGTTTCACTGTCGACAAGCGGATTATCGTAACTGCAATTACTACGATCCCAAAATGGAGACTTGAAAAAGCGGTTAGATTAACCATTTATTCATTTAAAACTCAATGACGCGCAACCATACTAAGCCATTGCAAAGGTCTTTTGACCAGTAATAAACTATTAACATGCTTTTAATCAACATTCATCCGTTTTGGAGAAATCGACAACTTACGAAATAGGGAAGATCGTCGTAACGCAAATGTCGGATCATCGTAACTTCAAAAATCATTTAGAAATGATTATCGTGACTCAAAGAAAATGAATGAAGCCAATATCTAATCTCTCTTACTTACTACAGAAAATATGAGATAAAAATCAATAGAAGTATAACACCACTCATTAAAACTTCCTCTGATCCCGTATCTCATTCATTATTTGAATTTCTAAAAAGCTTCAAATGTTCAAATCAATATGGATGCACTCTATTGATTGGAAGAGTTTAACGTCCAGTGAGCAATATTTCATCTATATCATCACCAAAACAAGTTAACCAATTTAAATAATTACAAGTAAAATAAATGAAGTTGGAGGGACAACCGAAACAACGAGTTTCGATTGTCATTGGAAAAGGGGAGAAATGGGTAGGGGCAGGAAATTTAGCCTTCTATACGACCACCAGTGCGTCTGCTGTATGCTCTCGATGTAGGCTGCTACGTAATACGTATCGTATTCGGCGGAAACACTATCGCAAAATCTCGCTTTCGCGATTTCTCGTAGCATTAAGTTCCAGTTCAAACTTTTGATTAGTTCTGTGTAGCACTGAGATGAAAGATCTATTTCTGAGATATTTCTGGTGTTTTTTTTTTTTGCACAGCGGTACTGGCATTCTGATATATGACCAAATATTGTCATTTTACATTCACTTTTTTAGAAAACCTTGGGATTTAGCTATTGTTCAGTTTTAAAAAGGGCATAAAAAACAACCCTTCATAGAATTTTATGTATAAATAATTTACTTTCTCTCTCTCTTTATATATACACATATATATACATATATATATATAAATCATCTTTTGAGACAAACATCTACAAAAATGAAAAGGTAAAATTTTTGTTCTAGTCATATGCATGTGCCGCTTAATCTTGACTTTTACAAAGAACTGTACTAAATAACAAAATACCGAAGTTACTGTGAATTTAGTTTCTGCATATGCGCATTTTGACAACTTGTGTCTATTTAGTCGACTGAAACATAAAACAGCATGCGTGTCAGAGGTTTAAGGCAGAATGATAGGAGATGACTTTAATCGTAAGGAATGTTAGCACTCGACACCCTCCGCAGATTGCACGGTTTTATGAAATCTGCGCCCCTGTCTTGCATTTTTGCAGTTTGCGCCTCGGAGCAAATTGTAAATGGAAGGGTTCATACACAAAATGGCAGGGCATTTGCAAACGGTAGGGCGTAGATTGCAAGTATTGGGATGAAGATTACATTTCCAATTGTTGCTCCTATCTTTATGAGAGACAAAGTATTTTATGTATACGTAAATTATAAGTAACATACGCGTGACCAAGCATTAGAAAGGACGAACTTAAGATAGTACACAATAAATTTTCACTGGCTGTTATCACTTGTAAAACGTGAATGAAATAATCCTATGATTTAATCCCGATTCTTTCCCTAGCTATTACTCTAACCGTTCCCCTGACTAACCTTATCCCTGACACATGTCTCTGCCCTGCCTAACATAACCATTTCGAACAGATATATTATGTTTGGGAGGGGAATTTGCGAAAAATACCAGTCGAGAGATGTTATACAGTACAGCCAGAGACTAACCATGATAAATCACTGTGATAGACATATCACTTTAAATTTTCAAATTACTATATCTTTTTTCCTGATTGATCTATCCCACATAATTTCTTTTGCATGAAAAGTGGCAGACTCCATCACTTTAAATGCAACAGAAATCATGTATGTAGCTCAAACAGGAAATAAAATATACACATTTCACTTAGTAGAGTGATATGTCTATCACAGTGATTTATCATGGTAAGTCTCTGGCTGTGGCGAGGGAAATTGCATTCTCGAGACTTGTATTTTTTCACAAATTCCCCGACAAAACATGATATATCTGTTTAATTCTACCGAATGACTTTATTTAAAGCGCACAGATGACGTCGTTTTTAATTTTTTTTACAAGCGTCTCAGTGACAAGTTAAAAAGGGCAAATTTTTCAGCAAATACCCCGCTGCTTGAAAACTTGCTTGAAATTTCATGGATTTGTTAAAAATACACCGGTATTCGACCAATCAAATTGCAGCATTCTATCATAAGGTAGAATTACCTTAAATGTAACTATAACCCTTCCCTGACAATTACCATAATCCTTTCCCTATATACCACCAACCATTTCATTAACAATAAATAAAGGGCTACGCCGACCGCAGCATGATACGACCGCAGCATATCATCCACTGAAATTTGAAAAAGTGTAATTTAAAGTGAGTATGGACATAGGAAAGAGCTTGACACATTAATTAGATGGACGCAATAAGGAGATTGACCGAGTAATTAGCTGGACACAAACTAGGGAAAATAAAAATTAGCCCTTATGACTCCTTATGATACCTCTTTGACCCTCTATAGCTCAGAAACGGTAAGAGCTATGCCCAATCCATTGACATGTTACTGAAAGCTTCTTTCAAGAGGAATCAAAAGAAAAAAATCCCATCGAAATGCGACGAAAAATAAAAATTTAAGGTAATCTGTAAATTTACGATTTTGGCCCCCTTCTGCCCCTCATAGCTCGGGAACGGCAAGAGCTACGTCAAATCCGTTGAAATACTACTGAAAGCTTACATCAAGTAGAATCCAAAGAAAAAAATTCCATCGAAATCCGACGAAAAATATTTTTTTTAGGTTATCTGTAAATTTACGATTTTGGCCCCCTTTGGTCCCTCATAGCTCGGGAACGGTAAGAGCTACGCCAAATCCGCAGACATAGAACTGAAAGCTTACATAAAGAGGAATCAAAGAATAAAATTCCATCGAAATTCGATGAAAAATAAAAAATTTTAGGTTATCTGTAACTTTTTTCTGTAACAATTTTGGCCCCTTTCAGCCCCTCATAGCTCCGAAACGGTAACAGCTACGCCAAATCTGTTGTCATACTACTGAAAGCTTACATCAAGAGGAATCCAAAGAAAAAAATCCCATCGACATCCGAAGAAAAATAAAAATTTTAGGTTATCTGTAAATTTACAATTTTGGCTCCTTCAGCCCCTCATAGCTCAGAAACGGTAAGAGCTACGCCAAATCCACTGACATGTTACTGAAAGCTTACATCAAGAGGAATCCAAAGAAAAAAATCCCATCGAAATCCGATGAAAAATAAAATTTTTGGTTATCTGTAAATTTACGATTTTGGCCCCCTTCGGTCCCTCATAGCTGGGTAAGGTTGATTGATTGATTGAATATTGTTTAACGTCTACTCAGCAATATTTCAGCTATATCAAGACGAGAACAAGTTTGTTGATAAATAATCACTTTGGGGTATGGAAATGGCCATGGGACGGGAAATTCTGACTGCCACTGGAAAAGTAGGGTGAAATCGTCAAGGGCGGGAAATTTAGCCTTGTAGCCGATCACCTACGGACCACCCAAAAAAGAGCTTGCTACAAGGGTTCTTTAACATGCAGGAAGCGTGGCATTTCTTCCAACACGTGGACCTGAGTTTACATCCCATCCGAAAGATGGGTTGTGTATTTATTAATCCCGCACAACCACGGAATGGGTCCTATTTCTATATCCCGGGACCCTCGGGGTCAGCCTCCGTTTAGGAGGGGTCACACCCCGCAAGCCGGAGATACTGGGTCCTATTTCTATATCCCGGGGTTCCCTCGGGGTCCTCTGTTAGGATGGCTCATACTCCAAGCTCAGAGGATGCTGCGGGCCTATTCTTCAGCCGGGACCGCGCACGGCGGAGCTGGGTAAGGAAACAAGTTACCAAAAATCTAAAAGTAGAGCGCTACGATAAATTTTCATTAGGAATCCTTTGGAAAAAATTGCATCAAAATCGGACTAAAAATAAAAAAATGAAATTTTTGAAATTCGCCCCTTTTGGGCCCCATTTATCTCGTGAACGGTACATGCCACGTGAAATCCGTTGGCATATTCCAGACTGGAAATTTTCTAAGGAGTTTACTGAAAGAAACCCCATCAAAATCCGATAAATAATAAAGATTCTACAGTCAAATATGTGAAAACAGCCAATTTAACCCCTTTTGGCCCCTTTTTCTAAAACGGGCGGGGCCAGGAACATAAAATTATAGCCCGGGCTAAAGCATGTGCCAAGAAACATCATACTAAAATTTGAAAATGATCTGTTCACTGGGACCAAAGTTATGCTGTCCACAGACACAAAAATACCCAATTTTACCCCTTTTTGGCCCCTTTTTCTGAAACGGGTGGGGCCATAAACCCGAAATTAAAAACCGGGATAGCCATTACGCCAAGAAACCACATACAGAATTTTCACCTGTAATACCTATGGCTTAATTACGTAAACATTGAAATGATGATGATATGCATCACGTGTGTAACAAATTGGTGTGTTGTGTAGTCAACGACTATGATAAATTGTATTTTGTAGCAAGGATGTAGATGCAAGTCTTTGTTTGATGCATTCGCTTATTTTTGACAGTTACGTGTATTCCCAATCATTTTATAATAATATTCTTTTATTTTTTACATTTTATTAACCTTATGTAATATTTAAAAATATTTTTATTTTATAAAGTATACACATGATATAATATATCATGACCAATCACTATCGTTTACTCGTTAAGTAATACACAGGTACCAGTACAATTCACGTTAACATGAGTTACATTTCCTAAAAAAGTCGGTAATAGCTTAGTATGACCTAGAAATTCTGCGCGCGGGAAAGAAAGTTCGCTTACATAATCTGCCTTTGAAACCAAATTTTACCATTATTTCTTACAACAATATCTAGAATTACCGACACCTCACACGTGCTTCTTTTTAAATCATGATTCAAGCTCTGTCTGATTCTTACAGAGAATGGAACTCAATTCGGTGTTCTATTTCGCCACTTTAAGGTGTCTCAGTGGTATAATTCCGCCATTTTTGTTTTATACTTGTTCATTTAGGTTTCATACATTTAGAAATTTAACAAAATAATAACTTAAAATGTAAAAAAAGTTCCAAAGTATTTACAATTGTTATTCCTGATCCATTTTACAACATTTTCATTACAAAAAGGTATGCTTGAAATCTGTAGCTGGATTTACAGAACACAGAAATTAAACAAGGGAGATAATTTGAAAAAAAGTATTTCATATAGATATCACTAGAGAAATTAGCATTTCAAAGTTTATCTCGCTTATTTCAACGGTGACCCCCAATTTTTATTTTTTATATGCAAACAATATAATAAGTTCAAAACACATGCAAAGTATAAACAAAATTTATAATAGATTTTTAAATTTATCCACTCATATAGTCATTTTCCTTAAAATTTCTTTGTAAAATCCTTAAATTTTTAATTTCAGTTTTTTTCGCTTAAATGCACGGTGACCCCCAAATTTTATTTTATATTTTGAATAATAGCACAATTAGGTTTCTACAAACAAAATTTAACAAAATTCTATAATAGGAAATTAATACCCTGCAGACACCTTAATAATCGCCAAATCTTCGTTTCATCAAACCACACCTAACAAGCACGAGACCGATGCTTGATTTCTATTTTCGACCGTTTAGATAGGTCGGAGATGCTTATCCATGATGAAAAATAAATTCAAATATCAAGACAGTTGTAAAATGGTTTTTCTTGTCACGATAGAAAGTATCCATGATCAGTATCCCAAGTTACGATAATCCTTCATTAAAAAATATTCGAGTTACGAGTATCTTTCCATTTCTGTTGTGCGTTTCTCCAAAACGGATGAATGTTGATTAAAATCACGCTAAAGACCTTCACACTGGTCAAGTACGGATGTGTGTCATTGAGTACTGAATGAATAAAAGGGAATGTTAATCTGACCGTTTTATCACGTCGCCATTTTGGGATCGTCGTAATAATCCGCCTTTAGACAGTGAGTTTGAACAGTTTCATTATGCTGTTTCCAGGTAAAATATCTTTGTCGTCTAATGTACATCTATTATCTGAAACTCTATTCTCTTCTTCTAAGCTCTAAAATTGACTAATCAGATCAGTCGATTTCAATTTTACACCCCCAACATAGGCGGTAACGCAATCGATGATTACAGTAAACAATCGATATTTTGAATTGCAATATATTCGGTGTTATAATATCTATGATATTGAAATTCGGACATGGTTTTTAAATTGATGTTCCAAATGCATATTCCGAGTTTCATTTAAATATCTTGAAAAAAGAGTGAATAAATCAAAGTTAAAGTTACTTAGATATATAATGAAATGTGGACTTTTTCACCGCCTCCACAGGTAAAGTACCTGGAGGTCCGGATAAGAGAACTGAGATAATGTTTTACATATTTCAACTGTCCATTCTCCAAACAATGGATTTTTTCATACCGATTGAGGAAGACGTGAATTTTGATGTCCATATCCACAAAACAATGCAGTAAACAGTGACTTGTATAATCTTGTCTACTTAGTGATTTACGTTGTGTGTTTGTGAAAAATTGAGTAAAATTCCTTTGAGTGAAATTTCGAGAATCCCAAGTGCATATGACTCCTTTTCTATCACAAGGATTAGTTCGTAACTCAATATAATATTACTGCTGGTATATCCAAATAAACTCAACTTCTATAGTTGTGCAGGATTAATAAATACACAACCCATCTTTCGGATGGGATGTAAACTCAGGTCCACGTGTTGGAGGAAATGCCACGCTTCCTGCACGTTAAAGAACCCTTGTAGCAAGCTCTTTTGAGTGGTCCATATGTGATCGGCTACAAGGCTAAATACCCCGCCCCTTTCGATTTCACCCTACGTTTCCAGTGCCAACTGTGGCAGTCAGAATTTCCCGTCCTACGACCCTTTCCATACCCCCAAAGTGATTATATATTAACAAACTTGTTTTCGTCTTGATATAGCTGAAATATTGCTCAGTAGACGTTAAACAATATTCAATCAATCAACTAATATAGTGGGTTCATAATATATTCTAAATTACATAATAAACATGTTATATAATCAAACTACAACTATTTACTAACAGACTCCAGTCGGAAAACCTAATCAAAGATCTTTTGACATTTAACAGATGCTATTTGAATCAGAATGTGGAAAATCCAGTTATAAATATAATTAGTAACAGGTTACAGAATCAATGACCTTGCCATTACCTCTCCCTTTCGAGATAAAAAAAATACCGAAATTGCATAAAAACAGTTAATTTCGTCATGCAGTACACGTGTTTCAAGGAGTAACCTCTCACCAGCAGCATCAAAATCAAATAACATGAAAAGCAATAATCCAAAAGTAGTCCGAAAAGAAGTACTCATTAAAAAAAGTCCGAAGAAGTCCGAAGTACTCATTTAAAAAAATATCGAAATAGGAAGCGAATATCGAGATTAATTTGCTGTCAGTAAATTGCAAAACAAAATTTCAAAACTTAACAACTACTGTTAAATAATTTGTTGAAACTAATTCTTTGTTCAAGCTGTTTTTCATCCGATTTTTGTGTTCTCGGCTTTAGCAAGGTATGTGATACTGGTAAAATTCCCCCCGTTCTTCTCATGAGAAGTTGTCAGGTGTACCTATCCCACCTATCGGCTAATTTCTTAACTCCAATGATATACCCATTACAATTTTAGTTTGTTTACTTTTCCATGGACTTTGTTTAATATTTGTAAGTTTCATTTGCACCAGAACTGTTCCAATTCACAGATGATGGTCCCGAGACAAGTCTATCAGTCAGGGCTAATACAACAAAATATTTAAGACTCCAACATTACATATCAGAAGTAAAAAGCTATAGAGAAATGTTAACTTTGTTATGGCCTGGCTAAAGTGGTGTATGTGCCCACTACAGGCAGTCTTGTATGCTTCGAACACCAAAGAGACTGATGACAGTTCAAGCTACAGGGGTATTAGAGCTATCGAAGTTGAACACAGGAACCAGAAAGGGGACTTGAGACATCCATGGTGTTTGAGTAACTAGAGTTTAAGCCATTAAGGATAATCACTCCTCAAGTTCATAGTATCAAGATTTTGAAATTAGTACGTTTATTTATTAGAACTTCTATCATACATCATTTTAAGTAAAAAATATTGATATGTCAGTGTGTTCATTTTTGAGATTTAAGTGTCTGAATTTACTTTGCATGAAAGCAACCGACCTTTGAAATACAATGAAGATATATCAAGAATTTCATCAACTTTTGTCAAAAGTTAATTCAAGATGAATACAATCATATTTTGAAAAGAAAAGTGGGGGTCAGTGTGCAAAATTTTCTAATGCATCATAATGGATAAAATATGAGAATTCCGAAAGTCAGAGATAGTCTTAAAAATCTGAGGAGTGACCATCCTTAAAGTTGAATTATATATTGCATGTTTAAATCTGATATCAATTTTTTTCCTGATGGATGTACACAAGGCTAAACTGTAAATGTTTGGTAATTGCAGGCCTTAACATTAACCTTTATTTGGATTTTTGTCCACCAGACATGTAAACATCAGATTTACTTGTCCGCAATGAATTGTTACATTTCCAAAAAGTGCAAAAAATTCATTTTAATTTTTTACTTGACCTGTGGTCAAGAAGATCTATACTTTACTAGACTAAGTCTGATTCCAATTTAGGGAGATGTCCTACAAGCCTTAGTATAGAGCCCTGAATTGCACGTTTCTATACCCACCACACAAAGTGGTATAACATTGTATGATACACTTAGCTGCATGTCTGTCCCCCAAAGGTTAATGCGATAATTCAGATCATAAAATTTTAATTTTGGGTTCAGATATCAAATTGGTAATAAAGTTAGTAATGTTCTACATTGAAACTACTTATTTTGGTAGTAATTGATTTCAAACTTGATATTTAACTTGCTTACCATACAATGCCGACCAGGGTCAGCAGTACTAGTGAGTCAAGAATTAGTTGAACATTATATAATTAGCAGTGCAGACAGGGGCTCGTGTTTCCTGGTTCAATTATTTTACATGTTACCTTGATTTTTAGATAATAGATTAGACTCAAGCTTAGCCTCTTCATCTTGTGTATCTTCAAGTTTCATTATGGCACTGGTTGCTTCAGTCTCCACAGCACTAGCTAAGCCCGACGTGATTGTTTTGGCAGACCTACATCATTCAATTTTGCGCTTTTAAATGTTGTTTATCTATAGGAAGCTCTTCTTTCACACTAATTGCCGAATTTCATTCAAAGGTCTGATTTTGTTCATGTCCTTATGGATAAACCGTATATTTGCAATGTGAATCCGCAGTGGGTTTTTTACTTGAAAATCCGTAGTGGTAAACACCTCTGTGTGAAGGAGGGGTCATACTTGGTCCTATTTTTATACCCCGGGGTTCCCTCCGGGGCTACAACAATCAGGAAGAGGATAGGTGAAGTTCATGTTGAACAGATTATCGAAGAGTCCTTTTTTAAAGACAAGTTTTAAGAGAAATTGACGCATATACTAATCAAAGCAGATTATTTGGTGCCAGGTAATTTTTTTATGCTGATTATGTCTAGGATTGATCAGGGTATATATTTAGGGATGTACACTACTCTAAGTAGAAAAAAATAACAAAATACCGAAGTAACTGTTAATTTATTTTCTGGATATGCGCATTTCGACAACCTATGTCTCACCAGTGCAGATCAAACCAAAACATTTTTGAAGTCCACTAACTCAAAGAAAGTGTGAAAGCTAATAGAGAACAAATAACCAAAAAGGATCGAAATAGAAAAGCCAAAATTCAGCTAAGGACAGAGCTATGCATGAGGGAGATACTCCTAAGTTTTAAACAAAATTTTGTAAAATTTAGATATTGCAAATTTCAATAAAATCGGTTTTCGGATTGGCAGCCAAGTACTGACTACTGGGTTGGTGAATACCCTCGGGGACTAACAGTCCACCAGCAGAGGCATCGACCCAGTGGTAATAAATAACAAAATAATAAACCAAAACATTTGGAAGTCTTTTGAAAAAAAAACAAAACTTCAATAATTATACAGAATTGAATAAAATATTACAAGTGATAGTGCCATAATGGATTTGAGTAGTGACACTCATTTAAGGTAGTTCGACACCTAATACACGGCGCATTCGATTGGCGCATTTGCGAAACACAAGTCGGATGCGGAATTGACTGAATTTTCAAGCCGGAATATTCCTTATTTGGCATTTTCATTGTGACGTCATGATAAATTGACATACACTTTCCCGCAAATTAGCTCCCTTTTACCGTAAATATTGCTTGTTTCGTAAACTATATAAAATATTTCTCTTAATCAGACGGTGACCTATAGATCAGCTCATTTTAAAGTCTGAAATATCAAAAAATAAAAAAGAATCTATCTGATGTTTATTTCATATGAAAGCTTAACAATTAGCATGATCTCAAAGTTCCCTATATAGTCTTTGTAAATATTTCTGAAAAATGCTGAATTTGGCCTGATTTTCAAAGACTGATTACAGGAAAAGATGATCGGTGACATATCTTTTTTATTTTATTTTTTGGACAAATGGGCTAAGACTACACTACAAAATATCTTAAAATAAAAAAATTCTGTCTGATATTTTTATTAGGCTCGAACTACCGAATATTGAGGTTATGTAATAGTTACTTAGTGCAAACAAATATCAAAATTCAAATGAACATGTCATTAGTAGGAAACAAATTGCTATTTAGATACCGAAGAAACAGTTAATAGTCTATATGCTTCTTCATTGATAGTGTCAGTGATGTTGGTTACACATTTCTGTCTTGTTATTGGATGTAACTATTAGCATATTGTCTCCGTATATCTAATTGCGTAGGAGCATTGAGGTTCCTTCGTCTTCGCTTGCCAATTTACTTTCATCATATACTAGGGATTTACCAGTTCCAGCTCATTACAGCGTAAGATCCCCGATACCCATTCTTTTGATTTGAATATGAAATTAAATTTAAAATAAAACAGAAATCGTTAGGGTTCCATTATCTAAAATGTCCCGTCTTGGCAATGCTATGAATTCCGTCAATGCAAGTGATGAATCACATTGATCAGCTCCCAGCAACTAACGCATAGTAGTCTTTTAAGGAATACATGATTTTTCTAACGCGTTTCCAGTGGCGTCGAAGCATAGTACACAATCCCTGTGTTTTATTTTGTTAGCCAGATATTCCATTTCTTCTTTAATTAGAAAAACATGGGAAAGATCATACGATGTCTGTTCGATGTAACCCTTTCTGTATGCACTAATGTTGTTAAGTTACAAAATGTGTTTTTAAACTTCATTCTTACTATCATATAACAAATCGCTTACAATGTTAACATCATTATATCTATATCATTAAATATACAATGTACACTCTGTTTACTGGCTCTTTTATTTTATATCAATACCAACCCGAGTCAACCACTGGCTCTTGCCGGTTTTCAGGGCACCGGGGCGCGTCCCCAATTGGTGGGAAGGGTTTGCCATCTGGAAACGACTCCATATATTGTATGTCTGTTGAAAAGCGTCGGTATAATCATGAACATCGATAGTTTTTCATTCAATATATCGGAAAATAAACATGGTTTGTAAAATATTGACTCCTTCGTTTAGATAAAGGCATTACAGAAATGATTTCCAAACATGTGATAATGTATCTTAAGTCATCTGTGTTTTACTTTTCTGCAAGAACACGTACAATAAAATCTAGCATTTCGTCGTTTAGGTAATTTTTGTAAGCAAACTCCATTTCAATGCTTTGATTATGTGACTGGCAGAAATGTGTAGTGAGTAAATTGATATATTATCGACACACTGCATTTTCTTGTCAAAATATTCCATACTTCGGTAAAATATATAGCAATGTCTTTGTTGTTAAAAATGAGAAGAAAAATATATTTAAAGGAATTAACAGTTACTTCTATATTTATTTGTTATAAATCCTCAGCTGAAATCAGTTTCCATGCACGTTCGAAGCCCCCTTACAAATAAAATAACTTGTAATGAAATATTTCACTTTGAGAATAAACGTTGTTGATCGAGCGGTGTTGTCTGATGTTATGAATTCCGTCAATGCAAGTGATGGATCACATTGTATAGCTCCCAGCAACAAACGCATAGTAGTCTTTCAAGGAATACAGATTTCCAGTGGCGTCAAAGTATAGAACACAATCCCTGTGATTTATTTTGTTAGCCAGAATTTCAATTTGATCTTTGATTAGGATCATACGTTGTCTGTTTGATGTAACCTTTTTTGTATGGACTAATGTTGTTAAGTTACAAAATGTATATCTAAACTACATTGTTACCATCCTATTACAAATCGCTTACAATGTAAACATCATTATATCTTTATCGTGATTAATAAACAATGTACACTCTGTTTACTGATAACAAAACGCTTACAATGTAACATTATAAGTATCATGATAAATAAACAATGTAAACTCTGTTTACTGGCGCTTTTATTTAGTATCAATACCAAACCGAGTCAACCGCTGGCACTTGCCGGTTTTCAGGGGCTCGGGCGCGTCCCAAATTGGTGGATAGGGGAATGCCCTGTCTATTAGGGTACTCAGATTATCATTCGGAAAGCCTGTCCGCGAACCATTGTAGCCAAACTGTTGTGAAACGCAAGCATCATGCAGTATAAAGACCCAGAGTAGAGTCATTGGGGGTATGGAAGGCTAAATTTCCTGCCCCTACCCATTTCTCTCCATTTACAGTGGAAATCAAACAAAACTTCTAGCGGCGGTTGTGCCTTCCACCTTTATTTCTTTCTTCTTTTACTTAGTAGTTTTGACTTGCTTTACTTGTTCTCGTCCAGATATAGCTGGAAAGGGAAATAACCTTAATAATAGATATTTAAACACAATAATAATAATTTTACGATATATTTTGAAAAAGATGGCACCAAAAATAACATATTTTACTTTACATCAATAGAAAATTGTGCCACGCTAATGAAAAAAAATGTGTGTGCCAGAATAACTGGGGCATATGGTTGTCAACATGACACGGCCCTCGCCCAACTTTGGAATTGGTCTCCAATTGGTGTGTGGGCATGTAAATTTCATCACCATCCGTCCGTCTGTCTGTCAACAATTTCAAAAATCTTCTCCTCTGAAACCACTGGGCCAAATGTAAGTAGTTTATGGGTTGAGGCAGTACAGTGCACCCAAAAAAAA
>MJUU01040028.1:15110-29030 GCA_002080025.1 Modiolus philippinarum
CCATTATCCGATTTATATCATCCACTTATGTTTATAAAGTCCCCTCGTGTTTTCTAGTTTAGACATATTGTAGATTACATTGGAACATATTATATCAAAATTCCAGGTGGATCTGAAAACGGCCTTATTGCAACCCATCCTTTTCTTATATTAAGAAATTCCAAGTTTTCGGTTTAGCACCGAAGTACTGACTACTGGCTTGGTGAATGTCGTCAACCAGCAGAGGCATCGGTCCAGAGGTAAAAAAATAACAAAAAACCGAAGCTACTGTAAATTAATGTTCTGCATATAGAAATTTCGACTTCAGATCAAATCAAAACATTTGGATATCATAAACCGATATTCGTAAATCTGATAGAGAACAAACAGAGACTTGAAAATCTAAATCAGGCACGTATACTTTTCATATTTGACAGGTGTAATAATTCAACTCTGAGTTTTGGAAAATTCTGAAATGTTGAAAGTTGCATATTTTTCACTAATATCGTTATATTGATTAATATTCAAATTTTGGCGTTAAATGTGAGTATTTTGACATTGCATGCATCTTTTGAATAGGGCATAAAGCGTGAATTAGTTTTGTTCATTCTTATTTAAAGACAGGCAAGCACTTTTCAGACATTTTTTGGATAGGGATGACATATTTGGTATTTCAGTTATACTGAACAATCTTTGTATATATTAGTTAACAGTGTTCAGGATATCTGATGCATTGCTAAGAACAAAGAATTGGCAAATACACCTGACATCTTGAAATTAAATTAAGTTTTCCATTGTAGGTACATGAGCAATATTACCATTTGAAAGCCTTCTTTTTAATATCTATTGTGTTTCCATGTCAATATGCCGAGAATTAAAATGAATATCTACCAATGGTTTTTATTATACCCCCGCTTGAAAAGTCGGGGGGTATATAGTGATAGGGTTGTCCGTCCGTCCGTCCTTCCGTCCGTCTTTCCGTCCTGAGGGTAACCATCTCTTATCCGCTACTCCTCCCGAACCACTGGATAGATTTTCATGAAACTTTAACACAGTCTTTGTGACATAATGTAGATGTGCACCTCCTATTTCAGAATTTGATTGAACTGATTTTTGGGGTTTCCAATAGCAAAACATGGACTTTGCCATTACATTACAAGGGGTACCCATCTCTTATCCGCTACTCCTCCTAAACCACTGAATAGATTTTCATGAAACTTTAACACAGTCATTGTGTCATAATGTAGATGTGCACCTCCAATTTCAGAATTTGATTTGGGTTTCCCATAGCAAAACATGGATTTTGCCATTACATTACAAGGGGGTACCAATCTCTTATCCGCTACTCCTCCTGAACCACTAAATAGATTTTCATGAAACTGTGACATAATGTAGATGTGCACCTCTTAATTCAGAATTTGATTTAATTGATTTTTGGGGTTTTCCATAGCAAAACATGGACTTTGGCATTACATTACAAGGGGGCATCCATCTCTTATCCGCTACTCCTCCTAAACCACTGAATAGATTTTCATGAAACTTTAACATAATGTAGATGTACACCTCTTATTTCAGAATTTGATTTGATCGAATTTTTGGGTTGCCCATTGCAAAACATGGATTTTGCCATTGCATTTCAAGGGGTACCCATCTTTTATCCGCTACTCCTCTTTAACCACTAAATATATTTTGATGAAACTTTAACAAAGTATTTGTGACATAATGTAGATGTGCATCTTCTATTTCAGAATTTAATTTAATTGGTAATGAAAATGGGGAGTGGGGGTATATATCAGTGAGCTTTGCTCACAGTTTTTCTAATTTGATCTGTAGAGACGTATTTTGTCGACATGGCCATATGCAGAAAATGAAATTACATATACTACAGACCGGTGCTGTTAGATCCCGAGGATATTTAACAACCCAGTACATGTAGTAGCCAGTACTTCGTTGCCGGTCTGAAAACCGATTTCAGTTCTGAAAAAAATGTTAAAAACTAAGGAGTATCTTCGTGCGTGGCTCTCTCTATACCTGAATTTGGCTTTTCCATTTAGATTCTATTGGAAATTTGTTTGAATATCAGCTTTTACATATTCCATCCTCTGTTTATGGATTTAATTGATTTGATCTGCACGGAAAGGATATAAGTTGTCAAAATGGCCATAAGTAGAAACTAAATTCACAGTTATTTCACATTTTGTATGTATTCATTATATTTATAACAATGTATATTGTCAAGTTTCAAAATTGTTGGATGTCTTCAGGTTTATCCATTGGAAAAGTGTAAAATGTTTTTTGCATATGAATACCATTTTAGTTCAACTAGCTATAGGCATGGTGAACTTTTGCTATCACCTGGCGTCCGTCGTCTGTCCGTCTTTTCATTCAAATATCTTCTCTGACACCGCTGGACCAATTTGCACCAAACTTGGTCATAGTAGTCATTGGTTGGTCTTCTTTAAAAATTATATCCGTACCTAATCCAAGATGGCTGCCTTCAGGGAACAAAGTTTTAACATTGGACCCAGTGGAAAACATATTCAAAGATCGTGTCAGAAACTACTAGTTCAATTAAAACCAAGCTTAGTCACAATGGTCCTTAGATGGTCCATTCCAAAAATATATCTGTTAGGTCCGTATCTCATCGTAGGTCGCTGACAGCGGGGAACATAGTTTTAGCATTGGAACCTATGGAGAACACATTTAAAGATATAAGAAATCAACGGTACAATTATAACCAAACTTGGTCGCAATGGTCTTTAGTTGATCCCTTCCAAAAAGGGTATCTGGCAGGTCTGTACCTCATCCAAGATGGCGTCCTGCAAGGAACACCGTTTTCATCTTGGACCGTATGGAAAAAAAAGATCTTCTTAGAAACTACTTGTCAAATTAGATTCAAATTTTGTCACACTGCTCTTAGATAGTTCTTTCCAAAAGGGTATCCGACAGATCCCTACCAGATCCAAGATGACAGCCAGCGGGAACATATTTTAACATTTTGTCCTATGAAAAACAAATTTAAAGATCTTCTGCTGAGAAACTACTAGTCAAATTAGAACCAAACTTAATCAAAATTGTGGTAAGATGGTCCCATCAGATCCATACTGTACAAGATGGCCACCAGCAGGGTACACCCTGTGGTTAAATGTGAAAACACATTCAAGCTTAAAATCACATGTTTAGTATGATATACAAAAATAGCTACAAAAGTTTTATTGTTCATATAGAAATATTATTTGCTCACCTGGCCAAAGGCCATGTGAGCTTTTGCCATCACTCGGCGTCCGTCGTCCGTCCGTCCGTCCGTTAACTTTTGTTCAAAAATCTTCTCCTCTGAAACTACTGGGTCAATGCTAACCAAACTTAACCTGAATCATCATCAGGGTATGCACTTTTAAGTTTGTGATTTTTATCTCCGTAGACCAAACAACATGGCCGCTGTTACTAAAAATAGAACACAGGGGTAAATTGCTGTTTTTTGCAAATAACTCAAAAACCATCAAAATTCTGACATAGGGTAAAAACGATCAGCATGATGAGATCGACCCACTGTGCAATTTTGAAGAAATTCTGAAAACCCATCTCGGAGTTATGGCCCTTTTTCCGTAAAATTTTCAAAATTTTTGCATTTTTTATTTATTTCAAAAAGTGTAACAGATAGAGGTGAAGTGTAAACTGCAAAAATGTTCAGCATATCAAGATCTACCCACCCTGAAAATTTGAAGAAAATCCATAAACCCTTATAGGAATTATTGCCCCTTTTTCACCAAATTTTTAAAATATTCATATTTTTCGATTTTATTTCCAAAACTATAGAAGATGAAGATTAAGTGTAAAATCATGAAATGTTTGCCATGCTGAGGCGACTTTAAAACTTGTACTGAAAATAGTTCGTTGACCGCCAAAAAAGGCGGAAAATTCAACATTGTCCGATTTCAATGAAATTTTGTTTCCAAATAGGTATTGAGGTTGCAACTTCAAAACTGATGTCAAAAATTGTTCGTTGACCACCATTTTCAAAATGGCCGCCAAAAAAGGCGGGAAAATTCAACTTTGTCTGATTTCAATGAAATTTGGTTGCCAAATAGGTATTGATGTCACAACTTCAAAACAGATGTTAACAATTGTTCGTTGACTCCCATTTTCAAAATGGCTGCCAAAAAAGGCGGGAAAATTCAACATTGTCCGATTTCAATGAAATTTGGTTTCCAAATAGATATTGATGTTGCGACTTCAAAACTTGTGGTAAAAATTGTTCGTTGACCACCATTTTCAAAATCGCCGCCAAAAAAGGCGGGAAAATTCAACATTGTCCGATTTCAATAAAATTTTGTTTCCGAATAGGTATTGAGGTTGCAACTTCAAAACTGATGTCAAAAATTGTTCGTTGACCACCATTTTCAAAATGGTCGCCAAAAAGGCGGGAAAATTCAACATTGTCTGATTTCAATGAAATTTGGTTGCCAAATAGGTATTGATGTCACAACTTCAAAACAGATGTTAACAATTGTTCGTTGGCCCCCATTTTCAAAATGGTCGCCAAAAAAGGCGGGAAAATTCAACATTGTCCAGTTTCAATGGATATGGTTTCCAATTAGGTATTGATGTTGCAACTTCAAAACCAATGTTGAAAATTAATTGTTGACTGCCATTTTCAAAATGGCCACCAAAAAAGGCGGGAAAATTCAATGTTGTCTGATTTTAATGAAATTTTGTTTCCAAATAGGTATTGATGTCGCAACTTCAAAACTTATGTTGAAAATTATTTGCTGACAGCCATTTTCAAAATGGTTGCCAAAAAAGGCGGGCAAATTGTTTGCTGACCGCCATTTACATAATGATGTCTCTGTTTCAAAACTGGTGGCTAAAGTCACGGTCCTTAGCAAGAGCGTTTTTTGTCAATAAAGCCCAACAAAGAAAAATAGAACAACATGATCAGACTTTAAATACTGTTCAAGATATTGGTGGTGTTTGAGGTACTAAAGTTTGAGAGACTGATGATCAACTGTATAACTTACAATGTTACCACAAAGCCAGGTGAGCGATACAGGCTATTAGGAGCCTATAGTTTTTATTCCTACAGCTTGTACTATATATCGAATAGCTCTTATTATTTACATCAACACGCTTTGCCCTTTTTTTAATTATGGTCTGATAAAGTTGTACTAGATGGTATAACTCTCAGTTGCCATGGAAACCGGACCGAAAAATGAAATTTAGAAAAAAAGTAATTTTATGATTTCAGCAATATGTATAAACGTGAGTATAAGGGGAATCCCTGCCCAATTTTTTTTAAAAGGAGTTCAAATGTTTTTAATGTCGGCAATATATTTTACCTAGATTATAAAAGGAACTCCTGCTCAAGTTCTTTTTTTGGATTGGGGTCTGATATGCGTCATAATGGATTATGGAGCTTTCAGTTGCCACAGACACAAAACAAGAAAAGTGAAATTTAAAAAAAAGTATTCTGCTAAATTGTAGGTTTTGTTTTCAAAGATATGTTTACATAAGATAATAATGATAACCCTGCCAAAATAGGTTTTGAAAGGGGCCTTCTAATCTTTTGATTTCAGCAGTATTTATTTCGTAGATTATAAGTAGATCCCTGTCAAAGTTATTTTTCAAAGGTTATCTGAAATGGAACCAAATGGAAAACGCATTCAAACACATTCAAAGATCTCAGAAATAACTTGTCCAATTACAACACAGTTACCTTGATGGTACCTTCCAATAAAGGTATCTGAGAGATTAACACTTCATTAACTATGACTGCTAGTATTTACATAGTTTCACATTTGACCCTAGGATAACACATGAAAAGATCCTCTACGAAACTTCTAGTGTAGTTAGAATCAAACTTAATCACAATCGTCCTTATATGATCCCCCCAAAAAGTATCCTGCAGATCAGTATCTAATTTAAGATGGTCTCCAGCGGAAACATAATTTGTATTGATTTCATTAAAAGAATTAGGTCTGTCATGGTGAATAAAAGGATATGGAGTAAATGGACATGAGACAAAGCCTCTACAAATACATGGTAAAAAACAAGCAAAGGAACAACGCTTTGATTGTTGTTCTGTCAGTCTGAAACCACTTATGGATTTGAAACCAAACTTGCAAGTCCTTGGATGGCTCCCTCAAAATTTGCATCTGGCATGTCTGCATAAAATTCAAGGAGGCCTTAAGCAGGGAATATAGTTTACACTCTACATGCTCTAGAACCAGGTGGACATGCCATTTATTTCTCTAGCTATGTCAGCCATGGGCGAGGTGAGCGTTACATGCTCTTAAAAACCTCTTGTTGTTTTATTAACCTCTTCTTACACTTTTAAATTTTCAATCAAATTCTGATCATTTTTCTTTGTTTCGAAGGCATTAATTGTAACAAATACGTTTGTAAATTTTGATTCCATAATAGCAAAAGGATCTATAATTCATTTGAATAATTGGAAAAGTGAAAAAACGTCATTTTATCTGACCCTAATACCCCTCAGTAATTATAAAGGAGGTTAGTATTTCAATATAACAATCCAAACGGCACAGGTTCAGTTTATTTGATCTTAGATTTTTTAAAAATGTGGCAAAGTCATCTAAAATGTAAGTTTCGTAATTCTTCTTCCTACCGTTGCTTCATTGACTGCTGTTTTAAATGTGTAGAATTAGAAATTTCATCAGTGCATGAAATGCACACAGTGAAATTAAGATTTTATGAAAAAACCAAAGTAAGATATAATTATGTATAATCACAAATGAATCACGCGACACCTACAAGCCCATTCAAAGCGAGATCTTGTGAGATCTTCATTAATCAAAATGCTGAATGCTGTAACAAGACGAGATGAAGATTAAAAAAATTATTACAACTTCTTCATATTTTTTTATTACAAAATACTTGTAAGTACAAAAGAAATAATATAAAACAAAATATAAAAAATTAACAAATTAAGAAAAAATCCAAAAGGAGTACTAACATGCAATAACATGCATACAAAATAACTGACTAACTAAAAAAGAAAAACAGTCCAAAAAAAATAAAATAAAATGAACAGTCCATCAGATCTAAACAGTCCATAAACAAACAATGAAATGAACAGTCCATCAGTTCTAAAGTTCTCAACTTAAATCCAACAACACATTTGGTACGGAGTCCATCAATTCTAAAAGTTCTAAACTAAGTCCAACAACACATTTGGCACTGAATTCCTTAAGTCTATATACAATGTCCAGACAAAACTTTGTTTCACCAACTCAATTCCACTGGATCCTCGTGAAAAATAAAATTTTATGGCAACTTAAGTAACTGAAACAGCTAAAAACTGTTCAACCAAATCAAAATTGGACAAATTTCATAAACCCCGGGTGGGGACAACAGGGAGGGAATTATATCTTACTTTGGTTTGTTAATAAAATCTTAATTTCATTGTGTGCATTTCATGCACTGATGAAATGTCTAATTTAATATCACAAACCGAAAGTAAGATATAATTATGTATGTTCAAAGTTCAGGACAAAACGGTTTGTTGAAATTTGTTTCGTTTTACACTAGACTTAGGATCAACATTCCTTTAATAATGGCGTGTAAAGGTAGTAGCCTTAGACCACTTAGCTATTTCCTTACAAGATAAACCCTCAGCGCTTGCTTTTGAAGTACTGGTCCCTCTAGTAGAATGGGCCCTAAACCGATCAGTATCAATACCAGATTCAGTTAAAACTTTAACCAACCATCCTGCGATAGAACATGAAACAACTGGTTTATGAGTTTCCACCTTACTTATTTATTTAAAGCAACTGGTGTCTATCGACGTCCTGCCTTGAACGCCAAATTGCAGAACGTTCCCGGTAAATTCTCAATGTAGAAACCACACAAAGACACTTAATGGTTTGAAAAGACTCAAAAACTAAAGTCAAAGGAGGCTGTCCAGTTATACTAGATTTAGTCAATTTAGCTAATTTAAATTCTATAGCACCATCCTTGTCAACCATATATCTTATATCAAGTGCTGACAACTGAGATGTTCTACTTGCAGACGACAAGGCTAACAACATAGCCAACTTCATTGTCAAATTTTTATCTGACAACAAATTATCTGAACCCAAAGATTTTATGTATCTCAAAACACAGTCAACATCCCAAGTCACACTGTATTTAGGACAAGGAGGTCTAGCATTGAACAAAGCTGTCATAAGACGTCTAACCAGCCCATGTTGACCTACTTTTATGCCCTCTACAGTTTCATGAAATGCAGAAATAGCCGACCTTCGACAATTTAAAGTGAGATAAGAATTCCTTTTTTCAAATCTGTCTGTTAAATAATTTACTATATCTACCACAGGTGCTCGTAATGGATTGATTTGTTTTCCACTACACCAACGAGACCACTGACGCCAATTGCTGTTGTAAGATCATGTGGTCCCCTTTCTCCATTAATGTTCTACCAATAAATTTTCCGAAATTCCGCCCTCAATATCTCGACGCCTGAAATTTTCCACACCGCTAGTCTGAAATTGTTCTGTTTCAGTAACTCCTAAATTTGCTGACGTCAACAGATCCTCTGGGGAGGAAGGAGAATTGGTTTCTCTATAAAAAGATTCAACAGGAGAGGGAACCATGGTTGTGCCTGCCAAGTTGGAGCAACCAAGGTCACTGTTGCTTTCTCCTGTTGGACTTTCAATAGACATCTGGGTATCAAAGAAAATGGGGAAACAGATTAAGACCTTGTTTTGTCCACTTTCTCTGAAAGGCATCTATCCCCACTGCCTACGGGTCTGACTTCCAACTTATGTATCGGTTCAATTGGGTGTGGTGGCGACTGGCAAATAGATCCAGTGTAAATGGGCCCAAAATTGTGTTCAACCTCATAAATAGGCTCTCTTTCAGGTGCCAATCGCTGCTGTCCCTGAAATTTCGAGACTCACAATCCGCTAAAAAATTCTGGGTCCCTGGGAGGTATTCCGCTGTCAGTGTTATATTATTCTCCACACTGGCTAATTGAGGACTCTTGGTACCTTCCATTTTCTGATGTAACAAACAGCTGACTTGTTGTCCAACTTCGAATGAACATGTGCATTTTTCACATTCAGACAAAATGTTCTGACCGCAAAAAGGGCCGCTTTCAGTTCTAGGACATTGATGTGGAGAGTTCTCTCCACTGGCGTGCAAAGACCCTGACATCTCTGGTCTCCATGAAATGCCCCCAACCTGTCTTGGAAGCATCCGAAAGCAGAGTTATGTCTGGGCCCGAATTTATCAGGGATTTCCCATTCCAATGTTCCATATGAAAAATCCACCACCTTAACTCCTCTAGACAATCTGTGGTTAAAGTCACCTTGGTTTGATAAGATTTGCCCATTAAAAGACCACGGATTTGTGTCATCTGAAGATACCGGTAATGGAGAGGAGCTGGGGCAATCGCCTGTAGGGAGGATGTAATATGCCCCAACACCTCTGCCATTTCCCGAACTGTTACTATTTTTTTTCTGTATCAAATATTGACACTTCTCTTTGATTTTTCACAATTTTGGGCAAAGGGAGGTAAATCATCATTGCTAATGAGTTTATCAAAAACCCCAGAAACTCTATTTCCTGAACTGGAATAATATGGGATTTCTTCCAATTTATAGAAACCCTAATAGTTCTAGCAAGAACCTTAGCGAATTTAAGTCCCTGGGTAGCCCCTGTTGGGATTAATTCATGAATATCATATCGTCCAAGTATATCACCATTCTGGTGCCCATCCTGCCAAGGAAAGCTACAATTGGCTTCATTATTTTCATGAACACATAAGGACCTCGACCGAGACCAAAAGACATCGCTTGAAATTCCAGTATCCTGTCTTTCCATTGGGAACACAGAAATTTGCAATGATCCTATGACACTGGTATTGTCAGATAAACATCCTTCAAATATAGTTTGACAAAAAAGTCCTTTTTCTGAATCAAAGTTTTTAGAGTTTGAATACCCTCCATTTTGAAATGTAAATACTCTGCATAATTGTTCATTTTCTTTAAAATTTTCACTGGTCTGTGACCCCCGTCCTTCTTTGGGACTAAAAATACAGGGCTCAGAAATTGACCTGAACATGCCTTTACTGGTATTATGGCACCCTTTCTTAAAAGACTGTCCACTTCTGAATCTATCAAATCTGCATCTTTCTTGACTATATTGGATTTTTGAGTCATCAGCTGATTTGGAATTTCTAAGAAAGGAATGGACAGACCTTGTACTGTCTATAAAACCAATGAATCTCGTGTTAGTTTTTCCAATTTAGAACAAAGTGTTTCAATCTCCTCCCCTACAGGGAGGGATGTTGGAGTTTCCAATAGTTTCAGAGACAATACTGCTGGATGCAACATATTTTTGTCTAACAAAGGCACTTCCAGCTGTTCGTCGTTTTGATGATCCTGATTTGGCAGATTCAGAAGAGGACTTGATGCTCTTTGGCACAAAAAAGGTGATCTTTTTAAAACATTTACCTCTGCTTTTTTGGCCTGATCCGCGCCCTTTTCTGTTAAAGTGGATTCGGCCACCACCTCTTCCAACACAAGGTGGGGCCTTATGCCGAAAGGACTGTTCATCACCCTCTGGATGTTTTCTTTTCATTTTATTGGTTTTGACCCTATCTCCAAATCTGTTGTAGTTAGATGGCCTGACTCCAAGATGTTTTCTAATAATTTTAGACTTTTTCTTGGCAGCTTTATGTAGAGACTTATCAAACTTTTTGCCAAATAAGACGTCTCCTTTCTCTGGAAGTTTTTCTTCGTTTGATTTTTATAAATGTTTGGCCTGATTCACATCTTTGACAAAATTGTATAGGACATTCATACGCCTAGGATGATTGATGGAGGTGTGGACCTGTTCCGCCAAATATAAGGCCTTTTCAACTAAACACGTTTAGTATGACTTGCCATACGACCAGCGGACATCTGCAAGTAATTCTGGGACATAATCATTCACTTTAGGAGCCCGTACAAAAATATTTGAAGACCTTGGGGGTCATCCAGAATTTTTTCATTCAAGACTTTGTCGGAAACATAGTTCCTAAATTTATCATTAACGTAATCAGCCATATTACGTGGAAGTTCCACCTTGACTCTCTGATCTAGATCAATCGAAAATCTAGTATAACTTGCTCCCTCCCCCTCTTTTCTTTTCTTGGGGGGGGGGGGGGGTAACTATCACGAACAGAGGACGATCCCGAAGCATCAGATCCGTCGCTCGTACCTGCGGACGAGCTTTTCCCTGCCTGGAAATCTGTATGAAAGGGGAATCTACCTCAGAAACTTCCGACGACTCACTGCCACTGGGACTTCTATGTCTCCTATGCCTATGGCACTTCTTTGTCTTCTTTCTTTTAGAAGAAGATCTAACTCTGTCCGACCTTGTGGCCGACTTAGATTTAAACTCCTCGGCTTTACCGGGGGTGTATTCGCCGGTACCTGACATTCTCGGCGGATTTTACGGCACCATCCTCTGATTTTGACATTATAAAGTCAGATAAAAAGCTAAACAATAATCCCGGAAGGCAAAATCACAAATAAAAAGACAAAAAGAATGTCAAAGCTTCCGATGTGGATGGAATTTTTAATCAATATACACAAAGGCTTGTGAAAGGCACGAAGCCATTTTGATTAATGAAGATCTCACGAGATCTCGCTTTGAATGGGCTTGTACATGTAGGTGCGTTGTCACGTGATTATACATAATTATATCTTACTTTCGGTTTGTGATATAAAAATTGAGAATGACTCTGACTGTTGTTACATATTGCTACTCACTAATGGTCGTCATAAGAGGATCCAGAGGGACGGGAGTTAGCAGCCGTCTTTTCTGGATTTAAGAAAAAAAAACATTTTGCAAAATTCAGGCAGATATTAACAAAGGTGTCTAAATATCATCTGGAACCTTATTTTTATTAAAAATTTACACCCCTCTCCGTTTTTTAAAATAACTAAATACTTAACTTACTGCTAATTTAATTCTGCATATGGCCATTTCGACAACTTATGTCTCTTCAGTGCAGATAAAATCTAAACATTTGGAAGACCATAAGTTCAAAGATGTTAAAAAACTGATAGAGAGCAAGGAAATAATAGAATTTAAATGGAAATCCAAAATCATTTAAAACCAATGCGGCGTTGCACGTACACCAAATATACGGAAATTATAATGATTTATCCACAAACCTTTATTCCTAAACCCATTAAGTAAAAATAGAAAATACTGTCACATATTTATGTGAAGTATACTACAGTGTGCATGTTCTTTTTTCTCTTCTAGGGTTTGCATCCATCATTGGAATAATGGTGATTTTACATTTAAATTTTAAGATACTAGTAAATAGAAATAATGTTCAACTAACGCTTTTCTGTTCTTGCAATACTACATTAAAAATGTGACCAGCACGAAATCCTTTCCAAATTATTTTCCTGGTGGTGGTATGATAATTAAGGTGTTAGGGGTTCTCTCTTTCCTTTTCTGAACATGTTAACGTACCTTATTTGCAATTCATTAATGAACATACATTTAAATCTCTTTTAACATAAAAAAAATAACTTCTTCAAAACTCCTTTTTTGTCTGTTGATCAAACAATCAAAGTCCTATTGAATATAATGTGTACCAAGTTTTCATCAATGGAGTATCAAGGCAAACTCTTTCAGGCAATGCAAATTGGTATATAAAAGAGTTATGGGATAAGAATGGGCCATTCTCTGCAAAATATAGCTTTAACTCCCTTCAAATATTACAAAGAGCATGGTTTGTTATTTCATCACGCATTTATCACATATTTACATTTGGAGTTAATGTAATCAGTGGCCTGTCAATTTTAATAATTGATTCTGTGTTAAGTTTCTATACAAACGTCTGAATCCTTTTTTCGGAAAAAATATCTTTTTTTCCTACAATAAAATGAAATATACTTAGTAAAAGCACTTATATTTCTGTTTTATCGGCAATATTTTACGAATATGTACATTTATTTCTTTGATCTTACTGACTGATATTGTCAGTATCTCCGCACTGATCTGATACAAAAAAATATCAGGCAATGACGTCACGAATATGACGTCATGACTCTTATAACATTGCCGATAAATACAATAATGGTAGTTTTGAACAGACAGAAAATATCACTAGTATCACAGCTCGTCCTATCAGTGCGATAGTATCCCCGCGATACGGTGATATTTTCAGTCAAAACTACCATAATTCTATGTATATCATAAACTGGACTACTAAAAAGAATACCAACCACTTTGAAACATTAACTGGTTTAATGGTGGACAAAGTGTTTGAAAATCACTTGACTTTATTTACAAATTTAATAATTGTCCTCATCAGCCCCTTTTCACCCGTTTTTTTTGTCTAGTGTAAGCTTTCCTTTTTTAAATTTTTTGAATATTGTTTTTAGACAATACATTCGATTAATTTTAATTTGAAAGATTTCTTGGTTTGTAACTATATCATATGAGCTTTTTATTAGTGAGTTCAAAATATTAGAGAAACTGAATAAATTTTTTATCACACTGCTGCAAGCAATATAATGATTACGAGTCTAAGACTTTGAATTGTGTATATATGCATTGTCTAATAACAACTCTTAATCAATATGAAAATCCCTTACTTATTACAGGAAAAAGTAAAAAAGTGTGCTTTATTAACAATAGAAAGATGAAAAGGAGACTGGACAAGAGAATGTAAATATTATGTTAAAGTAAGTCACAACCGAACCGTCAGTCTTAAACGAATAATCCAAGGACAAAAACAAAGAAAAGACATGAGTACGGCACAGAAAGAAAAAAAAATGAGACACACTCATACAAAAATGTACACCACGGACCCAATAAAAAATCATGGGTTACATTTAGGATAGTAGTGAATCTCGTCTCTTTGGGCCCATAAGGCCAATGTTAAATTTCATTTTCCATCCCCCGTGCAAT